>CAJNIZ010003182.1:5032-24242 GCA_905231905.1 Symbiodinium pilosum | reverse complement strand
GGCCTACAGTCCGAGGTTTATATACACTTACCCAAAGTTGTACCCCTAAGGGTCCAAGTACCTAATCATCATATACTTACCCAAAACCTATACTATAATTACTATTACCCAAATCCCAAGTACCTAGATATTGGGTACATGGACTTTTAGGGTATGTAACCCCAGAGGTGGCAAAGGTTACAGTCCTTGTGAAGGGGGCCCGCATGGGTTTTCCTGCTTGTTTGGCGGACCCAAGAACTTGGTATAGGGTTTAGGGGTTCAGGGGTTTAGGGTTTAGGGTGTAGGGGTTTAGGGGTTTAGGGTTTAGGGTCCCCATAGTACCTATAGAGGAACCATTGGGCCCCGGGTATATACTATATAGGCACCTGGACCTTTGGGGATAATTCCCTTTCTACTCTCCGTATTTTTCGAAGGATCCTGAAGGGCACCCCATTTTGAGATTCAAGCCTATAAACCTTAAAGCCATCCCAGACGGTAACATCCAACCCCAACCCCCTAAACCCGTTTTTGAGGGACCCTGGAGTTAAGTAATATACTACATCCCCTTTCCAAGCCTAGTATGAACCCTAAGCCCTAAACCCATTTCAAAGGCTTTAGAGGTAGGTTACCTAACCGATTAGCAAACCCCAAAATGCCACTTAGTAGGCCCTAAACACGCGCTTTAGGGTTTAAAGTTTTAGGTTTTAGGGTTTTAGGGTTTTAGGGTTTAGGTTGGGTACTGCCCCCAGTCAGTAACAGCTTGATAATACCTATAACATGGTTAGGGTCTTCTACATCCCTTCAAGCCCCTCAAAGGACCTAGCGAGCTCAGGGACCCACTAACCCTAAGGGTCCAAGGACCCAAGTAATAGGGTTTTTAGGGCCCAAATACCATTAATATTATAGTATGTGGGCCCTGAAACCCTTTTATTTGGGTCCTTGGACCCTTATATAGCCCCCATATATCCGTATATATCCCCCTAGAACTCCCCTAAAGGGACCCTTTTATTTGGGTCCTTGGACCCTTAGGGAAAGTAGTCCGCAACAGGGTCCGGACTCGAGCCGACGTCGATAGCTCCCAAGCCTTTCCTTGTTGGCCAGTGGCTGTGCGGCAGCTTTGATTTAGGGAGTTAGGGTTTATGGTTTAGGGTTTAGGATTTAGGGTTTAGGGTTTAGGGAGTGAGTGTCCGCGAGATTTAGGCCTTGGGGTTTGGAGTTTAAGGGTTGGAGGTTTTGGAGGGGTCAGGGGCTTGTGGTTTGGAGTCGAATAATTTTGGGGTAAAAGAATTTAGCGGGATTATGGCTATAGGGTTTGAGGGTTGAGGACTTAATCTTGAATAGTTCAAGTTCAAGGTTTAAGTTATTGGCTTTGGGCACTGGGCTTGCTAGAAGCCCTTCCGGTAAGGAGTTTCGGGCAAAGGGTTAGAGGACGAGGTTCTACCAGAAGCTCAAAGTAATCATGCAGAATAAAGGCTTGTTCCGCTGCTTTTTTTTCCATGGGTACTGGGCCAGTAGATTACTCACTTTTGAGGTCCAAGTTAGGGTTAGTAGGTGGCAGAAGGAACTATGTGGGTTCGCGAAGGAGGCCACGCAGCCAGGATTCTTGCATGTGAGGGATCCAGGGTGCATTTTCCAGTTGGTTGGTTCGCACATAAGCTTCTAGTCGGTTAGACGGACTTAAAAAAAAAAACACCCAAAGCGATGCTTAATGGGGTGATATGGGGAACCCTGTCCGTATGTTTTAAGGTAGAGCAGCCTAGCTACTGTCAGACAGGAACTACATGAAGTAGGGTTTCTATCATGGCCTTTGGTGAGTATATATAGGGCTCCTTAGGAATGCGTTATTGGTGAGTGTATATGGGGGCTTCCCAAAAATTAGGGGTACCATTTTGGCGTCCCCATAAGAATAAGGACTATAGTATTATGGGTCTATATTGGGTTCCCCTATTTTGGGAAATTCCCATATATTTGGTGTCCAGACATCTGTCCATCCTACCATGAATACAGGTCCAGGGTCACATGAGTGCCTTGTTCCTCACACGTCTTTTTGAATAGAGATCCAGATGAGGGTTTCTCATTCCAATCCCCCCTAGCATCCTCAAAGGCACACCAAGTACCCGTTTAAAATCCCATATATCCTGTGGTTCTCCATAGGCCCCCGCAATTTTTCAGAAACCCCTATTTGGTCCAGCTGATGGTGGCTTAACCCTGAGCAAGGTCATATAATTCGCCTTATGCCCAAACACAAGAAAGCATGAACGATCAACCCTAAAAAACCTCCCACTTGACCTTGTTCTCGGCTGTTCCTACAGTTGTAGGCTTCGCTTGCCAGGCCCGTGCCAAGTACATTTGGACAAGTAACGCCTTATTCTGAAAACGTTTTGCGCCTTCACTGTCCATTCTCTACATGCCGTGTAAGTCCGACGCTATCCCCACTATCCCCACATGTAGCCAGTAATCCCTACAAGGCAAGCGCAGCCCCTACAGCTATTCGAACCAACGCCGACTCCTTGGGAGGATCTATAGAAAACAGATCCCCCGTATAAACCTGTAAGAACTCCTTGAGAATCCCCCCCCATGAGTCTGAGGGATCTAACTTTTAGATCCCTTTTTGGGGGTCTGGGAATTAAAATTAGGTCCCTAAACTCTACCCTAAACCCTAAACCCTAAACCCCAAACCCTAAACCCTATTCCAGCCGCCCCAAACCCTAAGCCCTATTCCAGCCGAAGCTCAGGGCCCCTGTGGGTGTAGAGCCCCTGGCTGCACCTGCGAGGGGAGCCGCTGCACCTGCAGGGCTGCTCGGGCTGGAAGGATGGGAGGGTTCTTCTAGGGTTTAGGGATGTTAAGACTCTATTGGGATTATAGGGTCTACCTGGACCCCCAAAGTGTGCATAATAATGGCCCCTTGGGCTACATTTAGGGGTTTTGGGCCATTCTTTTACCTACTTTGGGGGTTTAGGTAGGGTTTAGGATGTAATTAGTACACCTCCGAAGTGCCAGTAATACCAGCCTATACCCTCCGAAGGGAATGGGCAAATAGGCTATTGTTCTGGGTATACCTGGAAGCTCCAGGAAGGCGTATACTCTTGGGAATTACACCCGGGACGTAGGGCGAGGTCCTGATCCTTCAGAAGGGTGTTGCTCATGTTTGCAGAATCCAGCTCAGTTTGTATGCTGGGGGAGCGCCATGCTAGTCCTACAGATTAAGGGGGCCTCTTATGGTTTGAACCCTGCGCATAGTGTTGGTTGCGGAATAGGGAAGGGAAGAATGGAAAAGAAAATGGAAACTACTAGTTGGGTTTACATACGTTTTAGTGTCTAAGCAAGGGAACATGAAAATACCATAGGGAACAATATGAGCTATAGTCTAAACTCCTAGTATCCCCCTTAATATCCCCTATAGCAGTCCCTATATAATCCCCTATATAACCCCCCTTTAAGGAGTTTAGACTATAGCCTAAATCCCAAACCCTGAGCCCTAAACCCTAACTTCCCTATAATCCCTCTATAATCCCTATAATCCCTTATATAACCCCCCTTTAAGGAGTTTAGACTACAGCTCATATAGTGTTCTCCGGATCCATTCCTCCATTCCCTGCTATAAACCAGCAAGACTAGGCACCGCGCCGTTGCGGAGCTGGTTGCCGGGGCCTGAGGAACATTGCAAAGAGTAGCATCCTAACCCTAAACCCTAAATCCTAAACCCTAGTTTCAGATGGTAATATGAAGAGGAGGCCCTTCAGCCCTAAACCCTGAACCCAAAACCTTGGTGAGGGTTAAGGGTTTAGGGTTTAGGGGTTTAGGGTTTAGGGGTTTAGGGGTTTGGGCGTTTAGGGTTTAGGGAGTTAGGGGTTTAGGGGAGGGTATATAGTGGGTGGTCGGTCGGGGAGACCATGAAGTAAAAACCATGGGTCGTATTCTCCACATCTCAAACAAAGCAGGGGGCTGCTGCATCCCGGCACATGGAGGATTC
Source organism: Symbiodinium pilosum (assembly GCA_905231905.1). Lineage (NCBI taxonomy): Eukaryota > Dinophyceae > Suessiales > Symbiodiniaceae > Symbiodinium > Symbiodinium pilosum. The sequence goes on along the minus strand of CAJNIZ010003182.1, from coordinate 20,289 downwards.
AGGGTTTATGGGGTTTAGGGTTCTCAGTCTTCACCGACCATGAACTCATATTCCCAAGCTACTGTTCACACGCAAGCTCCTGCATGACCTTCGTATACCACAGTACCAAGGTTTTCAAGTCTTCAAGGAAGGTACTTAGGGTCATGCTGGATTTGTAGTATTTACCGTAGTATCGTTACATAATGGGTCGACGTTTCTTGTTTAGAGGGGTGTGGGGCTTGAATGTGGAGTAGGATCGCCACCTCTCCTTGATGTGCAATGCCTCCCTGCGACCCAGTTTAGGGTTTACGCTGTAGGGTACATTGACGTCTCCTCCCACGCAATGTCCGGCGCAACGGCAACCTTGCCACTAAACAAAACATGGAAGGTGGTGTCATCTCCTTTCCAAGGACGGTCGTCTTTTGTAGGGCACGTGTGAGCTCCATGTCAGCTTTGTGTGGTGCACCTGTGGCAAGACTTGTGCCTGTGAGTTCCCAAAAAAGGGGGTCCCTTTTAAGGGTCCCGACAATAAAAGGCGTCTAGTACATTTGAGTCTACATTGCAGCCCCTTGTTGATGGGAACTTCCATGTCTGGGCCACCTACACTTGCGCAGTCCCTGCATGCTCCCTTTACTCCGCTCCGCCTCCCCAATGATGAAAATTCCCAACATGTTAGAACCCTAAACTCAAAAACCTAGAATTCCTGTGCAGAGAACTGAGTAAAATCGGGGAGTGGAGGGATATGGGCGGTTGGGATTCTGCTTCTAAAAGTTCAGGGTTTAGATTTTAGGGTTTTGGGGTTAAATAGGGATAATGGCAAAGAAAATGGACTACTGTAGTATCTTGGGGTTATATAGGGGCAACGCAAAACACAATGGAAACTATTGAAGTAAATTGGGGTTATATAAGGGTACTGGAAAAGAAAATGGAAAGTACTATAGTATATTGGACGCAGGTGGCCGAACCCATCGCTGGCTATTCGGAGCCGTCTGGGTTGCGCCAATGGTCGGAACCTGTGGCCACGGCTCCGGAGCCTCTAGTGCCACATGGCTGTTGGCGCGGTTGAGGGTTTAGTGTTCAGGCCTGGGCCTTAGGGTTCAGAGTTTATGGGTCTGGGTTTATGGAGTTTTGGGCTTACCTGTAACCCACTTACCTACAGTGTTATGGAATATACCTACTCATAATTAAGGGGAAATTACTACTGAGCTGTAGGTTAGGGGCGTTGCAGGTAGGCTTCGTAGTTTCACGGATTTGGGCTTCATGGGCTCCCTAAACCCTAAACCCTAAACCCTACACCCTAAACCCTAAACCCTAAACCCTGGGTGGAGGAGGAAGTCTGGAGGCATGGAGTATTTAAAAGTCCAAGGGCAGCTATGGATAAAAGCGGGGTTAGGGTTGAGGGTTCTGAGATAAGGTACTGTAGCGTAGGGTTTAGGGTTTAGGGTTCTAAGGACTTTGGGAGGGACCACTGATAGGGACCCTTGTAGCTTATAGGGGTTAATATGGGAACTACCTAGACATATAGGGGCTATATAACGGCTATGTAAGGGTTATATATGGTAATGGGATTAAGGGTCCTCCTAAAGTACCTAGGTGCTGCCCCCACCCAGTAACTGTTGGATATTAATCAAGTAGAATATAATGGTCTATAGCCCTTCATATTACCCCTATCTTAGACTGCTTGCTGGGTGGGGGCAGTACCCGAGCTTCCAAAGGGGACTCTTAAAGGTGTCTTTCGCATTGCAAAGACCTGCCAGGCTTAGTTGCGGAGCGTTATGGGGAAACAATATAGCCCTAAGGGTCCACGTACCCAATATTTAGGTACTTGGGATTTGGGTAATAGCAATTTAAGTATAGGTTTTGGGTAAGTATATGATGATTATTAGGTACTTGGACCCTCAGGGGAGGGTGAAGAAGCCATAGCCAGGCCAATCCCCAAGAGAACCCAGATGGGACAGATCCTCTACAGTAAGTAGCCTCGTCAAATCTGAGGTCCCCTAGGACGGCGCCCTCCGAACTCTAGTCCCCCTTAAGTAGATAGAATATGGCTCTGGGTATAGTATGTTAAGATCCCCATATACCCCATATTCTATCTACTTAAGGGGGACTATAACCCTAAACCCTAAACCCTATATTCCACCTACTTAACGGGGAATATATGATTTAGGGCCATGCAGCCTCCCACCCCCACTCTAAGCCCATAGCTTTTAACCCCAGAGCTTGAATCCCAAAACCCCCAACCCCTAAGGGTCCAAGTCCCTAATAATCATACACTTACCCAAAACCTATACTATAATTACTATTACCCAAAACCCAAGTACCTAATCATTGAGTACATGGACCTTTAGGGAACCACAACCCTGAAGCTTGAACCCAAAACCCTCACCAGTGATGGACTATGAGACTATGTTGCTACCTAGACCTCCACCTGAGATGACATCCCTTGTCCTGAAAATGAATATTCTCATATAGTCTCATTGCTTGTATCTAGAACCAGTAGGGAATATTTTTTGTATCAGGGGGATGGGGGTTTTAATAGTAGGGCGAGGGGTTATGTGGAACAGTGCCCTGCTTGGCAATGTATTGTTGCCTGTGGACCATTCTTTTGCCGACTTTTGAGGTTCAGGTAAGCATCCCAATTTCAACATTGGAACCCCAAACCCGGAACTGAGGTTGACTCAGGTCATTTCCCTAAGGACTGTTTGCCGGGAGAATTGTCATATTTATAATAGCAGTTATACACAGCGTGTACTTTACTATACCAGTCGGATTTGCGGTTCAAGTCGATCTTCCTGACAAGCCTCTTCGAGTTCATCCAACAACTTTGAGACTTTGAGACTTATTTAGGGGTGAGGATTTCCACCATCCACCGTAGTAGTGATCCCAAGGCGTCCTTTCGCCCCTGAGCCCTTAGTGGCTCCCTGGGAAGCGGCGGAAGTGCCCACGGTTGCTCTCTCAGCGAAACCCTGCACGTGCAGCACAGTTTGGGCGGTAGGAATCTTCTTGCCTCAAGGGTCTGGGTACCCAGATTGTACATACCTAGGCCCCAACGTATCTGTTTAGGAACCCATTTGGGCCCCAGGTATATACTCAGGACTAAATTACTGTATATATACCTATAGAGGCACCTGAACCCCGTTCGTTAGGTACAACCTAGATAAGGAAGGTCAGCTTGGCGCTGTACCGCACCTAAATCCTAAACCTGAATCCGATACACCTTGCTGTAGGCCCAATACTCTCAGGTTCAGCGTTCTGTCTAAAGAATTATCTTGTCCGAGATGGTCCAAGAACTGAAGCTCCTTTGGGTCTTCTAAGTCTAAGCCCAAAACCCTAAAGCCCATGTCAAGGAAAATCGCCCAGGTGAAGAGCACCTCTCCAAAGAGGGAGAGACGTTCGAAGTGCCGCAGCCTGCGCTAAGTGGATGTGGGCTTCCAGAGAACCCTAAGATTCCAAGTACCCAATACATGGGTACTTGGGATTCGGGTAGCAGTAATTGCACCTAAACCCTAAACCCTAAACGCACAGGCTTCTGGCAAGTATATGATTATGATTATTAGGTATTTGGACACTTAGGGCAACTGGGCCTGGTGGGGTTTTGGTACTGCCTCCACCCATTAATTGTTGGATAGTACCAATAATGTAGTTCTGAATCATATGTGTATATGTATATATAGCTGTATGACCCTGATATAGACTGTTAATGAGTGGGGGCAGCACCCAAGGTTGAGGGTATAAAGGATTCAGGATTTGGACTTAGGGTTGGTTGGCTTTTTCGTCTTCAGGGTATGGAGTTTGAATTTAGGGGTACCTAAACCCCAAAAGTATGTAAGATAATAGCCCTAAACCCAGAATAATGGCCATCAAGACCATTATTTTACATACTCTTGGGGTCCAGGTAGGGCTTAGAGTTGCGGCTAGGCTCACAGAGTTAACAGGGTTTGGGCGTCGAGGGCTTGGAGTTCAGTGCTCAGGTTACTTAGATCCCCATCTACCCTCTGTATACCCTATTGCGGACCATATGCCCAATTGAAGGGTACCCTAAACCCTGTACCCGTAAAAAAGGATGAAAGTTTTGGTATCTTTTTTTTAGTGGAGTTATTTTTAGAATGGGTCGTGTACGGAGGGGACCTAACCATGAGGGTCCAAGTACCCAATAATCAATCATTTACTTATACCCAAGACCCGCACTACATTTTCTAGTATCCGAATTCCAAGTACTTAATCTTTGGGAACATGGACGGTAAGCCCCGATACGAGAGTCAGACAAAGGTTTTGGGTTGACATGTCGGATTTGTGTTGCCAAAATCTCATGACTTGCAGATGCAACAACTGTAAAGCTGGGTCCTCGCCAAAACTGAGCCTTAGCTGTTGGGCGTCATGCTTTTTGGGTTTTAGGGTGTGCGTAGCCTATGCGCAAGCACAATCGGGTACGTTAGAATTCCCTAAGCGTCCAAGTACCAAATAGTCATATGCTTGCCCAAAACTCATACAATAATTATTACTACCCAAAACCCAAGTCCCTTAAGGATTTGCCCCCAGGGACCTGAGGCCCTAAACCCTTTATCCAAGGTATTACTTCGAGAACCTGACAGTGCTTGCCCGAATTTCTCGTCAGCTTGCTGAGAAGCTTCTGGCTTGAAACCACAAAGACCTGCCCCAAAGGGTCCACGTAAACGTACCTACCCTAAGGGTCCAAGTATCCAATATTAAGGACCTTTTAAAGGGATATATTAGGATATACGTATGTATAGGGTTTAGAGTTTAGGGCCCTAAGGGTCCAAGTACCCTATATCATTTAGGTACTTGGGATTTGGGTAATAGTAATCATAGCACAGGTTTCGGGCAAGTATATGATTATCGGGTACTTGGACCCTCAGGGCTACAGGAGGAGGCATATACTTGAGTCCGTAACAGCTTTGGGTACGCACTTTGGGGCCCAAGTTTAGGTACCTGGACGCGTTCTAGCTGGGTCGCATACATGTTGATTTCGTTTGGGATCTAGGCTTCCATAAGCCCTGAACCCTAGACCTTAAACCCTCAACTAGAGGATCCACGTAGGGTACGCGAAGATTTGAAGGTCGCAATGCAAGACCCAGAAAGTCCAATATCCTTTAATTAGGGAATATACCCTAAATGATACTAGGATCCCCAATATGATTCATGGTCTATTCCTTACTTAAGGGATACTGAGCCTAAACCCTAGACCCAAAATCCTAAAACCCAAAGCGCCAAACCCTATGTTCCCTAATTAAGGGATCTTATTCGAGTGTCTGGGAAGGGCAAACACGAGCTTTCTACTTCTATCCCTGCATGCCCCAGAACCTGGCTACGGCTTAGGGTTTAGGGTTTAGGGTCCGGGGATTAGGGGTTAAAGGTTTAAGGGTTTAGTGGTTTAGAGTCTAGGGGGCGGTTTCTCGAACAAGACGCGCAATGTGCATATTTGGGGATTAAGGTCTAGGGTTTTAGAGTTTGGGGCTGAGGGTTTGTTATTATAGTATACCCCTAATGGCCCTAATGTGTTTTTGCCCATGGGTTGAAGTGGATTACAGCCATCACCTACCCATTCCCACAATATTCGAAGACTAGTTGATACCCCGGGTTCCGGGTACCTATACTGTACGAAGCTAGAGGGCATATACGAGCCTGAATAATAATGCGGTCCTGGATTCCTTGTACAGTTCGAATATAGCCCTAAGGGTCCAAGGACCCAAATAACAGGGTTTTAGGGCCCAAAGACCATAATGTTAATGGTATCTGGGCCCTAAGACCCTATTAATTAGTTGTGTTCTTGGACCCTTACATAGCCCCCATCTGGGACCCCCCTAAACCCTAAACCCTAAACCCAGGGACCCTATTATGTGGGTCCTTGGACCCTTAAGGTAGGGTATTTCAAATGGGCCTCAGGATGATGTTGGTTAATTATTTAGGGGTTCAGGGTTTCAGGTTAAGGGTTTAGGGTTTAGGGGTTTAGGGTTTAGGGTTTAGGCGTTTAGGGTTTAGGCGTTCAGGGTTTAGGGGTTGGGCGTTTAGGCGTTTAGGGTTGAGGGGTTTAGGCATTTAGGGGCTTAGGGTTTAGAGTCTACATTCTACTGTAGCCCTGAGGGTCCATGTACCCAATAGTTGGGTTCCTTTAAGGGGATATATATAGGGATATGTATATGTATGTATATATATATATACATGTGTTTAGGGCTTAGGGGTCCATGTAACCAATAACTGGGTACTTGGGATTTGGGTACTAGTAATTATAGTACAGATTTTGGGTAAGTATATGATTATTAAGTACTTGGACCCTTAGGGTAGTAAGTTCCAGGGTACCTAGATGGAAGCCCCGTGTGGATTATGTGGGGGTGTCTCAACATGACTCTTACTTAGCCCTGCGTCCTCTCCTGCACTTCGCGGAGCCCAAGCAACACAATCCACGTTTTAGGGTTGAGGGTGTAGGTTGTAGCGCTTGGGGTTTAGGGTGCGAAGTGTAAGATCCACGTCTGAAAGCTGGACTATGGACAGAGAGAAATGGCCTCTTCCCACTACGGTAGGATACTGACTGGAGTTTTAGTGCTAACGGAACAAGGGGCTACATTAGTTGCTACACCATTAAAAGCACAGTCTGCTGATCCCTGAGGAGAACCAAATCACATAGAGCCTCCCTAAAGATTATAGTCCCCCTTAAGTAGATAGAATATGGCTTTGATATATTGTAATAAGATCCCCATATACCCCATTATCTACTTAAGGGGGACTATAGCCCCAAGACATTAAAACGCTAACAAGCCCAACGTTAACAAGCCCGTCTTCCAGGATGCCTACCGCTTCAAGAGATTCGGCAAGGGCAAAGGTGTGACTGGCGGTCCTGTAGTCCCCTTATTGTCCCTAGATATCCTAGGGTCCTAGGGCCATGGTTTAAAGCCACCCCTGTGTATGCATCCATCTATCTATCCATCTATCTGTTTATATCAGTACATGTAGATGGTTGTGCAACTAGACCAACGCCCAGGCTGCACGCGCGCGTCAGTCTATTTGGCGAGCCTCTTGAGGGGCCGCCTCCACATACAGAGAAGCCTCTTGCAATGGCAAGCCCTGTAAGCCAAGTAGTTGTTAGGGTGTTAGGGCTTTAGTAGTGTTTGAAACTAATTCTGCGCATTTTTGAGGTTCAGGTATGGCTCAACCTGCCTAAAAGAACTGATACATGCTAGACTAAGTGGCACTGTGGGATAGTTGATACTTTCCCCTAGCCTTCTATAAGGGAAGCTACTCAACATACATAGGGCTAAAGGCCAAGTGTAGTTTGTATGGCTTAGGGTGCCTTCAAAAGACCACCCGGTGGAACCCTAAACCTCAAACCCTAAACCCAACATAAACCCTAACCCTAAGGGTCCAAGTACTTAATACTTAGGTACCTGGGTTTTGGGTAATAGTAACTATAAGTATATGATTATTCGGGACTTGGACCCTTAGGGTAAGCCCTAAACCCTAAACTCTAAGGGCATGCCCCATCCTCAACGCCAATAGAGATGCCCAGGAGTGATATTTTGTCTCCAAGCCCCATGATTGCCTCCGTAGGGTAGGTGCTTTGAAAAGGTAAAGATGCCAACAAAAATATTGTTTAGGGCTTAGGGTACAAAACCATGTTTAATGGGTTCATTGCTTGCTCTAGGCAGGGTTTAAGGCTTCAGGGTTTGGTGTTCAGGGTTTGGGTCTCATGTTTCTAGACGGATCGCCATTGGGATGCTGTGCTGCATAAAGGTCGGCATCATCAAGAAGCCACATCCTAAAGCCTGCAGTTTAGGGTTTAGGGCCCAACCCTTAAGGGCATTGGTGCCACAAATAATGGAGAGTGCAGATTTGAGTACTGGAGCCACAGATAAAGTAGTTTCCAGTAATGGCAGTCCACCCTTCATATCGCCACATAGAATTATCCTCATTGTGGGCGCCCACCCAAGAGAGATGGCTAATGCTCCACCTGTATGTTCGGGAATTTCATCAACATTCAAAAGGCCCAAGCACCTGCATAGCATAGAGCCAGCACCCCAAACTACGTACAAAGGAACCCTGTCGGACGTCAAGTACGTACCATTCTGGTACCTGAACCCTCCCTAAACATTGAAACCTCATCGTATATTGGTACCGGGAACAAGAACCCCAAACCCCAAACCCTAACCCTAAACCCTAAATCCATGTAGGTATCTGGACTCTTTGGGAGTCATGGAGTATTGTTGCCCCCTTTGGGCGGGAACCCCTAAAGCCTAAACCCTGAACTCTATATCATTTTCCCCAAGGGTCCAAGGACCAAAAAAAATAGGGTTTTAGGGCCTAAATATCTGGGCCCTAAACCCCTATTCTTTGGGTCCTTGGACCCGCATATAGCCTCCACATATCCCTACAGATCCCCCTATGACCCCCATAAAGGGACCCTATTATTTGGGTCCTTGCACCCTAAACCCTAAACCCTAAAACCCTAAACTCGAATTAGGGATTGTGAGCTGAACCCGAAGGCTGCAAAGTTACGGCAGTCTTTACGCTTCTGCGGCATGGGAGGATGTTTACCCCAGCGTGGAGAGGCAATGTAAGGTTTAGGGGGTTTAGGGGTTTGTAGGGTTAGGTTTTAGGGTATAGTGTTTAGGGTTTAGGGTATAAGGTTGCCTTAAGGAGGGACTTAGAAACTATACTCGTAAGTAGTTAGGGTTTAAGGTGTAGGGTTTGTGGTTGGGGGCTTCGGGCACAAGGTGTAGGATGCAGGGCTTGCAAAAATTACGATAGTTCGAGGTCTTGTTTGGGGCCCCCATAATAATCAGGATTATAATAATTTGGGTGTATATCCAGAATTAATGAGGAGTATATCATTTTGAGGTGTATATTGGGCAACTTATTTAAGGGAAATCCAGGATTTGGCCTCAGGGTTGAGTGGCTTGGTGCTTAAAAGGTATGGCACGATGCGGGGCCCCTACACAACAACTTGGGGTGTAATCGAAGCTCTCACTATGCCTTAAGGCTGGCAACCGACGTGCCTAAACCCAAACCCTTCGCACCTGAAGTCTGTAAGCCTTGCACCCTTCAACCTCTACTAATCCTTCCCCTGATATGAAACCCCCCCAACCCTCCCGAATATTACATTTTCCCCATTATGGTATATAATGATATATCGCGAGTTAGTAGTATTTTGGGGGTGGGGGGATTAATATTAAGGGGAGGGGATTAATCCCCAACGTAGCACCCCATGAGGCCTCAGCCCCTCGAAGCCCAATCGAACCTGACAGTCCAAATCCAAACACATCGTATGAAGCCTGGAAGGTTTCACGAGGCTTCCGATCTGTTAGGCCCACGCAGCCTCTTGAATCGCAAGCTGATGTCGCCCTAATGGTCCAAGTGCAAAATAGGAGTATGAGGTTTCCAACGCTTCGTTTGGGGTCCCACCTGCGGTCTCAACAACGTGGATTGAAGATTTTTTTGGAGTCTATGCTGGATTCACCGAATTGATGTATGGAAGTTATCAAGTAGTAGCACAAGTTGGATTCAACATACTCTTCAAAAGACCTATACATTCCAAACCCCATGTGTGCCCAAATTCCCTGAGCCCCTACACACCTATGTCAACCCCAGACCGTAGCTTACATTGCAGTTTTCATGTTCTTGCCCAGTTGATCCTCCACTATTGCCCCTGTATCACTTTACATACCCCTCCAATACCCCTAAGCACTAAACCCATATGAGCTATAGCCTAAACTCCTAGTATCCCCCCTAGTAACCCCTATAGTACTCCCCTATATAGTCCTCTATAATAACCGTATGGCTCATATCACTTGAAACCTTGGTGCCGGCCCCAACCTGGGGTTTGGTATACCTTACCAGGTCTCAGGGCTCGGACAAGATGGAAAATGTTTTTTTGTGGATTGTATACGGTGTGGGGCCCCCTAGTCACTCAATTTAATCTAGATGTATTTTGTAGGAGGTTTATACTTGTCCCTTGATAAGATACTTCCGTGTAGGGAGTGCCATAGAGATCCACCCCTACATTCCCTGCTAACCGCCAGTCGGAAAGTGAGGCGCGATTTTGGGTTGGTGCTTGGGTCTGTCATTTTGAATGAAGTCGGCATAGGGTTTCCTACTGCCAGACGTTTAGCAAGTATTCTCAGGATTATTGCTGGGGAGTGCACTTATGGGCTAGGCCCAATAGTCGTCAGGCTGTGTCTGTAGTCTCCTCAGAATCACTTTTCGTTTAAATATAGTACTCTGTTCTAGATCTAAATGGACTACAGTTGTGGGTCTTGCAGTGGACCCTAAACCCTAAGCCCCTTGTGCGGAGTTCTGTTTTGCAGGCGCAGAACGGAAGTGTGAAGCATTTTTCTAGGGTGTAGAACAGAGGTGATATGATGGCAACATTGTAGCAAGTGTCCTCCAGGGAGCCACTAAACAGTCATCAACAACTGAAGTTACAACCTGGCATGTCCCTGCAGTTGTTTTTTTGGGCCCTGGCCGCTGTTGCTTTTGGTGACGGACAGTGACTCCCAGAAAAAGGTGTTCAGCCGCCCAGAGGATGATCATGCAATGGACTCATTTGAGTAGATTTTTATTTTGGGGTTACTATGGTACCCAAAATAGAGTAAGAATATAACCTCTTGTTGGGTATCGTATTTCATACAAGGATTATAATCTTACCAGGTTCAACCACCAAAAACATGTTACTCATCTGGCGAGGACTGCACTCTCATTTCAGTGTCATCTGATGCCAGCGCCAAGTTCAAGCGCTGGGATTGGGATAGGACCATAGGGCCGAGATTCTATGTGGAGCTCCTGCTCTTGATCTATGTCCAACACCTTGCGCGGACATTCGACTAGGAGCGTTTCGACCTTCAATACCCGCAGGAGCCATGAGTTGCAGCGCCCAGAGAGAGAGAGAGAGACCAACACATGCTTCAATTAGGGAATATACCCTAAATGAGGATAGGAAAGCCAAAAACCCAAAACCCCAAACTCTTATACCGGAAGCTGTAAACTCTCAACTTGCAAAACCCTAAGCTCAACATCTTCAACCCTACACTCGAACCCGAAATCTCTAAACCTTGAACCCCGAACCCCGAACTCTCAGCCCCAATGCCCTAAATGCCAAACCCTGAACCTTAAAACCCTAAACCCCCAAACCCAAATATATCCCCATATAAACTCTTAAGAGCCCCCAAAGATAATTAGAGAACCCTTCTAAAGGCCTCCCACAAACCCTGAACCCACCGCCTGCCCTGGAGACCGAGGCGGCCAAGATGTCGACATAACTCCAAATCCTAACCGTGAAGCCCTAAGCTGTAAATCGGAAACCAAATCCTAAGCCCTGAATCCTAAAGCCCTGCACCCTAGATGCCAAACCCTGAAACCTAACGCCCTAAACCGCAAAGCCCTCAATCCTGAACCCTCAAGCCCTAAGCCCTCAATCCTGAATCATAAACGGTTTAAGCCCTAAACCCTGCACTCCTTAACTCTGAAGCCCTAAACCCTTGAACCCTAAAGCCTAAACAATGAACCTTAAACCCTAATTCCCCCCCCCCCCAATCCCATACATCATCCCTATGATCCTTATAATCCCTAGATCTACGTGTATATATATATATATGTATATCCCTAAGGGTCCAAGGACCCAAATAACAGGGGATAAGGACCCAAATACCATAATATTCATGGTATTTGGGCCCTAAAGCCCTATTATTTGGGTCCTTGGACCTTTAGGGTATATACATAACATAGCACAATATACTCTAAAGCACCTATCCCATAGATCATCCCTATCTAATCCCTATATAATCCCTATAATCCCTAGATCTATATATATACACACACATATATACATATATATATATACACATGCAACATAGCACAATATACTCTAAAGCCCTACAACCCGACGCCCCGCTCCGAGGCCGCCAAGACGGCTCCGTGGATCGCTTCGAGCTCGAGGATGCTCTCCGAAGGCTGGGTTAAACAGATTGAGGGCTTAGGGTTCGAATATATACATATTTCTATATATATATATACACCTATATCTATATATATCTATATTTATATCTATATATATGTATATATATATATACATATGTACATAATATCTATATATATATATATATATGGGGTTATATAAGGATCATATAGAGGTTCAATGTGGATGATACAGGGAATTAGGGTCTAGGATTCAGGCTTGGTGTTCAGAAGTATATGGTGCAGGGCTTAAGCTTAGTTTTAGGTCTAGGGTTCAGGATTTAGGATTTTGGGCCTCTTCGGGGATCGTATTTTGGGATCCAATGGGGTCATAATAGGGGTTCGATTGTCGAGACAAAAAACCCTTGTATAGGGAGAATGGAAACTACCATTCAGCGTTCAGGGGTTAGTTTAGGATTCAAGGTTTTGTTCTTGCTGTGATTATTGTCACTTGGACGCGGTCGAGCCGTCCATGGTCCATGGTGTATGCAGTGGATGCTAACAGCTCATGCCTCATGATCTCATGCGAATTCCTCGCCAAGGACTTGTTTGGTGTTGTCGTCTGTCACTAAGAGCGACAAAGATGTTCCGGAAATAGTTGATGCAGATGTGAAGAAGGCGAGCTTGGGTTCTGCTGCGTCGGACGTCAGCCTCGACACGGCCACAAAGACTCCTGCGAAGGATGCTGATTTGAGTGCGACTGCAACTGCGAGCACCCCGTCCAGCTGTTTAATGGCTGACGGTCTGACATGTGTAGTTCTAGTCCCCATTTCCATGCATCTTGTTTGCATTCAAGGCGACGGGGGCGAGAGCGCCAAACATCCGGGTGTAGTTACCGCTGGTTCGCAGAGGTTGAAGTCAAAGGAAACAAGATGCAAACTTACTAGGGGCTAGAGTTTAGCTTCCGGGGTAGGGGAGTGAAGTGGTGTAGGGTTTGAGGTTTAGGGTACGGTTTAGACTTTAGGGCTTAGGGGGTTAAGGTTTAGGGTTTAGCATGAAACTGTTGTTGGATTACATAATAGGAGCTACCGGCAGGATCCATGCTTTCATTCCTGGCTAGCTGAAAGGGGAAGTGTTGAATTTACGGCCTCTGTTTGTGGCATCGTAAAGGAGAAGAGTATGGACACTGCTATGACGTTTAGGCTTTAGGGGCTTTAGGGTTTAGGGTTTAGGGTCCTCCCCAGTAACAGTCTATATTAGGGGTCCTATAAGGGCTATATATACCCATATTGTAATTATTATCCAGCTGCTACTGAGTGGGGGCAGTACCTAAGGTTTAGGGTCTAGAGTCTAGGGCTTTTGGGTTCAGGATTTGAGGTCTGGGTCTACGGCATGGTGGCCTCTTTGGTAGCTTAGAATAGTCCCTAATATATTCCCTCGTAAGAACCCAGGCTCCTTGAGTGTAGATTCTATGGGAAATGTCTAGGTTCCAGGCCCTTAAAGCAGAATACGTCCATTTCACGTTTCGTTGTCTCGTCCATTTGATCTTCCAGTAGTTACATGACAAATGGGTCAATCCCCTCCCCCTACAGTAAAAGAAGGGCGTCAATGTACCTACAATAGTCCTTTGTGGCATCCATTACTGGGTGGGGGATTGACCCTACACGGGAAACATTTATTGTAGCCCATATGAGGTACGGCTGCGTCTGAAGGAAGCGACTGTGGAATCTCTTAGTTCGCGCCTTGCTTGTCTTACTTACTGGGAGCTAGTAGGGAACCGGGGAGTTCAATCCCTGAACAATCTATTCCCTTATTACCTACTGAGCCCCAGCAAGTTTGAGAGTGAGGTCGTAATTCTTGCGCTCGCCTGCACGTACCCTAAGGGTCCAAGTACCTAGTAATCATATACTTACCCAAAACCTATACTATACTTACTACTACCCGAAACCCAAGTACCTAAATATTGGGTACATGGACCCTTAGGGGTATGTTGGGGAGCTTAGCAAAAATCATCCAAGTCCCGAAGCCCTACGCCTTAAGCTGAAGCCGTAAGGTGGAGGGTTTTTATGAGCTATAGTCTAAACTCCTTAAAGGGGGCTTATGTAGGGGATTATATAGGGGANNTTAGACTATAGCTCATATTGGGATAATGGAAAATGAAATGGAAATTGCTATAGTATGTTGGGGTTATATTGGGATAAGAAAATGGAAGCTACTATTTAGGGTTTAGAGTTTAGAGGAAGCTGTGATTTCTGGCGCACCTAAGGGCTTGTACCGGACCCCCGCTTTCTCGAGGGTGGACGTCAGATTTAAGCTAATTACCTAATTACAGGCTGTCCTATTGCAAGCAGGGTCACGACAGTCTGCTGTATAGGATAAGGTTTTGACTGCCTGTTAGCTAGACTATTTTATGAGACCAGGTAAAACCAGTTCATGATTTGCATTTTATTAGAGAAGGTGCACTAGGCTCCTCATCAAAGGGTCCACAAAATCAAGCCAGAGTCATGCTCAACAGTGTCTTCTTTCTCCGCCGACTTTACCAAGCCTGTTCCCCTTGCTGTAATCTTGCTGGGCAGTATCCCCCACATGGTGTCCTAGCCAGCTCCCTAAACCAGGTAACCAATCCTGTCAGATGAGCCACTGTAAGTATCAATATCCCGGCATCCAAAACCCTAAACCCCAAACCGGATACGAGTAGTAACACGAGTTATAGCAACAGTATGATTATCAGCCATAGGAATAGTATTTCATTTGAATAGTCCGAATGACAGTCATGAGTCATGCCAACTGTAATAGTTACCGGGACCGCAGCTGTCATACAATAATACGATGCGTAAGAGCAACCTTCAAGAATACTATGCTGTAGTAAGAATACCCATTGTAACAGCAACATGAAGAATAATAGTGATTTTCATAGCAATGGTAGCCAAATGAATATATCCTAAGCCGCACACCCCTAATCCCCTAAAGCCTAGACCCCTTAACCCTCAACCCCTGAACAAAAAACACCTGAACCCTCAACCCCTGAACCCTAAACCCCGAAACCCCTAAACCCAAAACCCTAAACCTTAAACCCCTACATCCGACACCTTCAACCCCTAAACCCCTGCACATTAAACCCTAAACCCCTCAGCCCGAAAACCCCCTAAACCTTAAACCCCGACACCTTACCCCCCTACACCCTACAGCCTGCACCCCTAAGCCCGAAACCCCTTAACCTTAAACCCCTTCACCTTAAACCCCCGCACCCTACAGCTTACACCCCTAAGCCCGAAACCCCTTAATTCTAAACCCTGCGCCCGTTAGGCTGGATGTCTTCGTCACACCGCAGGACGTGGTGAAGGGCACGTTTAAGGTTAAGGGTTTCAGGGGTTTAG
>CAJNIZ010003181.1:2248-24249 GCA_905231905.1 Symbiodinium pilosum | reverse complement strand
AACTCTAAACCGTGAACGTAGAGGCTGTTCTCTTTTTGTCTTTTTTTTTTTTCTGCCTGGGCCAGCATGCACTATTCCGTTCCTATGTTGTTATTAATCCGTTCAGCTCGGATTTAGCTCTAATACGACCCCCTTTCTTTTATACCATAATATACCATAATATATTATATGTTACAGGTAATTTCATTCAAGCAAACTTGCGCAACTGTTGCACGTTGAGAACGGAGGGTACAGCTCTTGTCAAAATACTAGACCCTAATATACCATTAAATACCACAATATACCATAATAGAATAGAAAATATTTGATATAGTACTGTAGCGTGTTGATGTGTTTGAGCAGGAGACGTGCGAGGATCGGAGGCAGCCTTCGCAGACATCAGGAACCTGCTTTTGGATTTGCCCGGAGCTTTGTGGGAGATGTTGTTTGCAGGCGACAGCACCTGCAGCCGGATCTCATTTCGTACAACACGCTGCTGAAGGAGCTGGTTTTGCTGCAAGAGATACCCAGAACCAGGATCCTCCTTGTACCCCTAAAATATGGGTATATGGTCCCTATTTAGGATAGATACAGGGTAGAGGGAGGGTCTAGGAAAGGATTGCAAGTATGCCAGGCCTACGCTACTGCCAGAGACAGCGAGGGCGCGCCGCGCATCCTGGCAGCCATGCGCAGAGAACGGGTGCTACCAGACATTGCCAGCTTCGCAAGCGCCATGCAGGCTACGAAAAAAAAAAAAGGGAGCTAGGGGCTATATACATATAATGGAGGAGAAAATGGAAAGTACTTATCACATGGAAAAGAAAACGGAAAATGACATGGCAACTAGGGAATATGTAGGGAGCATCAGGGTTATATAAGGGATTATATGGGGTACTACTACTGGGGTTATTAAAGGGGATACTAGGCGTGTGGACTCTAGCTCATATTGGACCTTAAACCCTGAACCGTAACCCTGAAATCCTAAATCCTAAACCCTAAACCCTGTGAGAGGCCTGTGTGGCAGCCGGCCGAAGCACCAAAGCTGACGACTTGCTCGCAGACCTGCGTAGGCCGCTCAGGACATCTTCCGGGCTGCTGTTAAGGAAAGTTAGTATAATGTGGTTACGTAGGGTTTAGGGCTGAGGTAAGTTACCATAGTATGGGTATATAGGGTTGAGGGATGCCCGAATATTGGTAGACAGGGCTTAGGGTTTAGGGTTACCATAATATGGGTATAATAGTAAATACTGGGCTTTCCTTATTATGGTAGCCTAATTTGGGTTCCTTAACAGCAACCCAGCTTTGTCCTGCGAAGTTGCTTAGGGGGGCGCGGTGTTGCTGAGGCCGAACGCGACTTCGGCCAGATCTGGTGATCTGTACGAATCTGGTATGTGCCTTGGCTGATAATGGCCATGTGGGGGTTTCCTACTTGGGGGGTCGTACTTGGTGGGGTCAAAAAGGATTGTAGTAGTATTTGGGGG
The DNA here is from genome assembly GCA_905231905.1 of Symbiodinium pilosum. Lineage (NCBI taxonomy): Eukaryota > Dinophyceae > Suessiales > Symbiodiniaceae > Symbiodinium > Symbiodinium pilosum. The sequence continues at coordinate 22,789 of CAJNIZ010003181.1, read as the reverse complement.
TCGATATTGGGGTCCCCTTATTTTGGGAAGCTGTCATGTTATGCTTGGATTGTATAGTGCGCCGGCCTCAGCGGGCGCTTGCCTGGGCTTTCCGTGGCCCATGTCGCTCTTGTCATGAGCTCTTTGCTGCCAACATTTTAACTCCCCGCTTGCTTGTTCCCAGCACCTTCATTGGAGCTGCGTATTAAAAAGCGTGTACGCAAGAAGAGCGACGTCTCGTTCCTAACCTCCAGCTACTCTTGGACCGCGAACCATCGGCCTTAGGGAAGCTTGACAAATTCGTTGGACTAGCAGCTCGAAGAAATGAATTCGTGAAACTGTACTTTGGCGGGGAGGGGGGGGTTGGCTCAGGTGCCTACGCGGCCGATTCACGGCGTCGGGATGCAGAGGCCTTGCAGAATTTCACATTTGCTAAGCTCAGGAGGATTTCCTGCGGACACGACTTACAGATGGTTTCAAATCTTGGCAATATAACCCATTAATTTCAGCTTCCATCTTCTTTTCCATTATCCCTATATAACCCGTACATATTCCTGAAAACACCAATATAAAATCCCTGTATAATCCCTCTAGTTTCCATTTCCTTTTCCATTATCCCTACATAACCCCTAGATTTTTTTTACAACAGCTGAGAGGGACCGGTCAGGATGCAAACTTAGACGTAGCCGTTCAGCTGTTGTATTCAAGACCGGCCCTCAGTCGCCCTGCCATGCGCCTTCTTACACAACAGATGCAACTGTAGCTCTTTTGTAGTGTGTTAGATAGCCCAGAGTCGACACCGTGCGGGGTTCGAAATGCCGTCGCAGATCTTGATTGATGGCTGGGGCAATGCCACGCATGCGATTTGTGACTTGATAAGCCGTAAGCTAGAAGATTGGCTGGATGCCTGGCTACTACACAACAGCATTTCACTTCTGCGCCAGGCTCTTTTGCAAGCCATGAAGGATGAGGCCAGGTGAACCTAGCTTGAATTTTTCTCCATTGAACCTGATAGTACACACAGGGTTTAGGGTTTATAGGACTTATAGGGTTTTTGTGGGACCTATAGAATTTATCGGACTGATAGGGTCTTTAGGGTTTAGGGTTAAAAGGTCTAGGGCGCACAATGTTGGCCTTGGAGGGGGGCAGAAAGCCCAAGGCATAGAAGTCGTCCACTTGAAAACCTTCAGCAAAACGTTTCGGCAACCGGGAAGGATGTGAGCTATAGCTATAGTCTAAATTCCGAGTATCCCCTCCTATATAATCCCCTATATAACCCCTTTAAGGAGTGTAGTCGATGGCTCATGTGGTGAGTATTCGGTGGAACAGATTCACTGTCGGCGGACATGGTATTTCCCAGGATCTTACTGCAGGAGAGTCACAACAGTTGCTGTCCGTTAAGACAAGCGATCAGAACTAACCCTAACCCCTAAACCCTAGATACATGTAAACGCGCAGTATTCCCGGATTCCAACCCTGGAATAAGATTATGCCAGACTGTAGCTCACCGCGCTTGAAACTTGGTCTAGGGATTGCCACGAAGCCTAAACCCTATTGAATAGCAATCCTATAAAGCCTATAAACTAAAAACCCTATAAAGGCCTTAAAACCCTAAACCCTAAATAGTAGTTTCCACTTTCTTGTCATTCTCCCAACATTAGCCCAATATACTATAGGGGCTTCCATTTTTCCATTATCCCAATGTAACTCCAAACCATGTATTGCAATACTCCACAGGTCTTGCAGCCAGATGTTGGATGCTACACAGCCCTGATGGACCGTTCTATCTGCCCTCGCCCTGCTCAATTTTAGTCTGGGTTGCTGTTAAAGAGCTTAAGTTACGTAAGTTGCCATGATAAGGGTATGGCTATTTAGGGTTTAGGATTCAGGGTTTAGGGTCAAGGGTCTACGCTACCATAATATGGGCATATAGCAAAGAATGAAGTTGTCTTGCTACGGTAACTTAATTTGAGTTCCTTAGTGTGGGAGATCCCTGTGACAGTTCGCATAGAATCCCCATACTTGGGCGCCCAGGGACAGTAGAAATCTTTGGGGATTCGAATTGAGGTGCAGCTTAGGCTGGGAAATGGCATTGCTAACATTGGGACAGCCTGGGAAGGGGGAGTTTCTGAAAATAAGTCCTGCGCGATCCTGCACGAAGGTCCTCGTCCGGTTCTGTAAGCTCGTTGCATCCGCACGGTTTGCAAACTTCTGAATTCCGTCATGCCTGTCAAAGAGCTATCCCTACCGCAGCAGCGACGCTTAGCCCAGTGCAGACGCTGCAAAACTTGGGTAGCCTAAATACCCTAAGCCCTACTTCCACTACAGAGCGCACAGTGGGTGGGCAGGTCAGTGAGGAGTTGATGACCAGCATGGTCCTGAAGGGATCGGTCCCAAGCCCAGAAGCTCAGAGACTCAGACCCCTAAACCCCTAAACCCTAAACCCCTAAACCCTAAACCCCTAAACCCTAAACCCCTAAACCCTAAACCCCTAAACCCTGCAGGACCTCTACGCCACGGTGGGGGACAGGAAGGCAGCTGAAGCGCTACTGAGCGAGATGCATCCAAACGTGGTTACTTTTGGGGCCGCTTTGCACTCCAACCCAGCAAGTTCTTCAAGTTCTGAGGTTTCATGTTGAGATTGTTCCATCTTATTACGTATGAGCTATAGTTTAAACTCATAAATTCCCCCCCTTAATCACGCCTACAGTACTTCCCTACCTATATTGCCCTTTGAGGAGTTTAGACTATAGCTCATATGTACTTCGCTCTCGCCCTTGCAAACCTCAGTTGGGGGTTGGTCAAACTGATGATCCCTCTTGTAATGCGGGCCCAAAAAGTCACAATAGTATATTCTAGTGTACTCTAGTATATGAAAGCATATTCTAGTACAATGCCTATAGTATGTTCCAGTATATTCTCGATTCCTAGAGTATACCCTAAACCCTAAACCCATAGCATAGTTTTGACAGCCACCCAGGTGTTGCTAAAACTTCACGCGGCCGCGGGTGACCTTCAGAGAGCAGAGGATGCGCTGAAGGTCATGCGACAGAAGCTGCTTCAGCCGCCACTCTTCCAGCACTCTCAGATCCATACGGTGGATACTAAAAATCCTGCATGACCCTAGGTACCTTATACCTTGGGAATTCTTGGACTACAGTACATTTAGGTCATGCAGGATTTTTTTATCAACAGTATAAGCTGATTAAAAGGTGGTTATATAGGTGATTTTTAAAGGGATTAGGGATTGGGGTTTAGGGTTTAGGGTCTAAACTCCTTAGAGGGGGTTATATAGGGGATTATACAGGGGACTGTTACGGGAACCCTTAAGGGGGATGCTAGGAGTCTAGACTATTGCTCATGAGCTACTGTCCATATTGGCCTTTGCAAGGGATGATTCAGGGTGGACATAGGGGTCCCTCTTATAGTTTAGTATAGCCCTTCATACATATATATATATATAAGATATCTGGCTAATATTGGCTGTAGCTCATATGGGAGCTTCTGTAAATTAGCGGTGCTTTTTGAGGGTCCCTATAATAAGGGCTATATTGACATGGGCTTTATATTGGCAAAACTACCAATTATGGGAGTCTCTCAAAACGTTAGCCACAGACCCCCCTAATCTCTTTGCAATCCCCTCCCATTTGACCGGCTCAGCGGAGGAACTTGGTTTGCTACAGCTCCATCTTGAGCGCCTACGCCAAGAAAGGCAAGAGCAAAGATGTCAAAAGCCCGGAGTTGGTCAACCAAACACAGAACCCCAAGGGTCTCGATCTTTTTCCCTGGGGTTTAGGAAGTTTAGGGTTTATGATTTAGAGTATTCAACACCCCCACCCCCCTAAGAATATATTCCCCAATATAATTCCGTTATCCACAAGTGGAATGCTCATCATTAATTAGGGGGTGTCTTCCACGCCATGTGAAACGTCAGAGCTTTGATGTGCAGACTCGTCGATCTGCTGGGTACCGGCCTGTGTCAGAATTATACGGGCACGCTTTCTGTGCCCCAAATTTTTGGCCCTGATTTAAGTCATGGAGAAGAAGCCGACAAAGCACTCGCACGCCCTCATAGCGCAGGTGACATCGCAAAAGCTTCTCAAGTAGCCGACGAGCTGCAAGCAAACCGCCTGGAACTGGATGTCGTCACAATGAGCGACTCGACGTTATGAAAACTTGCTATGCGCCCAGAAGAATTAAGTAGGACAAAGGTTCAGGGTTATACGGAGAGCATGTAGGGTTATAATATAAGGGGTTGTTACCCCAACAATGGAGGATCAAATGGGAACGAAACGGCAACTCAAAGATCACGCAAAGATCCTAACCTTGGGTTGAAAATGGAAACTACATAATATGGCAACTTGAAATTATTCTAATGGGTTATATAGGGACTACTATAAGGATCCATTCCTTCATTCCTAGCTATTGGGGGGAGTACCCCAAATGAGCTATAGTCTAAACTCCATAAAGGGGGTTATATAGGGGATCATTATAGGGGTTAGATAATAGGAGTTTAGACTATGGCCCAAATGGTAGCCTCCAATTTCTTTTCCATTCCTCCCCCAATGTCCCTAAACTCACCTTTGGTTAGCTAGGAATGGGTTAATGGCTCTTTATAGTAGTCCCTACATAGCGCATGAAAGTAGTTTCCATTTTCTTTTCCGGTACTCCCCCAATAGCTCGGAATGAAGGAATGGATCCTTATAGTAGTCCCTATATACCCACTTCGCTAGTCCCAGGCTCACTGATCCTGGCCCACAGCCGCGCCAATGATCTCAGCGGTGCTGAAGAAGTCTTGAATGGGATGGGAGCGCAGCGAGTGCTGCCCAACGTGGCTTGATCGGTCATTGTTTAGGTGTAAGGTTTAGGGTTTAGGTCGGTCCCTTCCATCCTGTCCTAGAGAGATTGCGATTGGATTGGTGAGACCTTTTAGCTGCCTTGTCACGGAGCTTTCCTATGAGGTGGTATGCTACGCTACGGTCCTGGACGGTTATGCCCGCGCAGGCCAGGATTTGCTGGCTCTGACGCCGCAGCGTAGAAGCGTTTCTCGCATGTGGTTGCGTTGGTTCTGAGCATTCCGTACAGAGGTGATGTGCCCAACGCTGAACGTGTGCTGGCAGCGATGCTTTCCCAGAGGCCTTGCTTGCGGCATTTGCCAAAAGCAGCTCAATGTGAGCTTGTGTTCTATGATTGGTGTCTCACGCTGTTCACATCTCCAGGCTTCAGCCCAACCTGGTTGTTGCTTCGGCCCTTGCGAAGTGCAGAGCAAATGCAGGCGACATCTCAGGCCTCGGCATCGGCTTTCGGATGTTTGCGATTACACTAGCTGCAAGACAACTGAGCCTCAACCCACACAAAAGTGCAGATGCCCTAGCGATTCCTGTCAGCCGATAGCCCGGAACCGCGCTTAAAACGCTGTAGACGCGCGCCCCGCAGTCCTCCGTCAGGAGCCCTGACTTTCTTTCAATGCCTGATGCATAGCTGGTAAATGCCACGACATGACTAGCGCTCCACTCAAACTTTCCCTGCGAGGTCTTAATCCTCACAGTGATAACAGGAGGCCAATATAGAATCCTCAGAAGGTACCTCCATAGGGCCCCCCCTGTTTTGAGAACCCCCCAGGAGCTACAGAGGCATTGCGCGCTTTGCCTGCCGCGAGGCGGCCAGAAATCCTTCTAGCAGCAACATGGGGGGGATTTCGAAGAACAGGGCGCCCCAATATAGACTCCAATATACTATGGTCCTTGATCTTGGGCCTCCTAATTAGAGACCCAAGCTGCCGCAAAGCCCCACACACAAAAAAACTTAGAAGAAGGCTTGCAACCATCCTGAATCCATTCGCTCAGCGCTTTGGCGCGATGCAGATCTGTGCAAGCTGGCAAACGGACATCTTGCGGGGAAGCATCAAAAGCAGGGAAGTTGTTATTCTTTACCCTCCCCTATAACCCCTTCAAACGGATGAACTAATTTTAGGAAACCCTAAAACCTATATGTACTTATGGCCCCCTGTATATCCCTATTCACACCCCAGTAACTCCTTCAAAAGGGATGCGCTTCACCCTAAGTCCTAAATCCTGAGCGCTAAACCCGAAATCCTAAGCCCAAAAACGCAAACCCAAAACCCAAAGCTCTAAATCCAAAACCCTAATCCCTAAACCCTAAACAATGCACATCCGAGCGGCGAGGTTTTCACCTAGCCAGCTTAGCTTTGGCCCGGTCCTTGCTGCTTGCGCCAGGCCTTAAGGGGTTTGGGAAAACGGTTTTAGGGTTTCAGGGTCTAGGATTTAGGGTTTTAGGGTTTGGGGTTTCAGGGTTTAAGATTTAGGATTTAGGTTTTGGGGTTTAGGGTTTGTGCATGAAGTTCTACAAATCCGAGTTTAGGATTTAGGGCTTAGGATCTAGGATTTGAGATTTAGGATTTCGGGTTTAGGCTTCAGGATTTAGGGTTCAGGGTGCTTCAATTGAGAAGTTTAGGGTCTAGGATTCCTGCACATTAGTGCTCCCTCAAAGGTACAAAGACACAGGGGAGTTTAGGGCTCGGGGCTGCTAAAATTTAACGCGTCCTGTAAGCAGCAAAATGGGAACACCCGAAACTATCTGGGATTTAGGGTTTAGAGTTTCAAAACATGAGGGTCTCGTTCAGGGAGTCACGTACCAGTGATAAAGATTATTGGGTTTTCTGAGTAAGTCAGATGGACCCACTTCGAGAATTGCCATTGTAGAAGTCAACATTAGCTGCTATGGAGTATTGGGAGAATGGAAAAGAAAATGGAAACTACTGTTGGGGTTATAAATAGGGTATACATTGGGTTATAAACGGGTATGGCCTTCTTTCCTATGTGCGGTTTCCGTTGGAGACTGCCCCCACTCATTAACAATTGAATAGGCCCCGTATATTAAGCCCTAAACCCTAAACCCTATAGACCCTAAACCCTAAACCCTATAGACCCTAAACTCTAAACCCTACATGCGGACTCAGGGTTTCCAGCTTGTCTGTCTGGTGCAGGTCTATGTCTTTCCGGAGTCTATAACCTTGACTAGCTACAGCCTAGGAATTACGTACCGACTGCAAGCAGTTGCGGGTAATGGTGGATGAGCTTGTGGTTCAGCAGACCCTGACCACGTGGTGGTGATTAGGGAATTATGCCCTATAATCATCACACGCATATATATATATATATGTATGTATATACACATATCTCTACATAATCCCCAAATATATATATATATATGTATATACTCATATATATATATACTATATGTGAGTATATATTCTTTCATCCCCTACTAACCCCCACTCAGCAGGGCCGGCGATGCCGCAGCGGCTGAGCAGCTGTTGAACTTGGCCACGGCGCAGGGCCTGGAGCTGGACCTCAATTTGGGGGTTTAGGGTGCTCGGAGATGACGGGGTACCCTTTTCGGGGTTCTTATAATAGGGATTACCGTATGTGGGGGTCTGTGCTGGGGCCCTTTATGTATGGAACTACCATTTCAGCCTCCCTTGGATTATCTAGCTGTACTTTGGGGGTTAAATTATTGAGTCATGATTGTGGAGGTCTGGGCCGCGTGTGTGGCATGTGTTTGGTCTCATCCAGCAATCGATGCTGTACTAGCAGGAAGCAGTGGCAGAAGGGAACGTGGACAACGGGCTTTTGGTGTGTGGCACAGGTTAGACCCAGCTCAGATACTCGAAGTCATGCACGGGCCCCTGTGTGCAGGATGCGCGCTGCTGCGCCTCTCTGTCGCAAGCGCGGAAGGTTTGGAAGAGACATTAGCCAGCACCAGGAGGAGTGCTTTTAGCATTTGTTGGCTCCGCAAGAAGTGGGCACTGCACCTCCAAACTCGCGCAGCCTTAGCAGCTACCGCTCCTGGTGTGATTCAGAATCGGCAACATCAGCTTGCAGAAGGCCATGAAGAGCTCAGTACTCGGCAGTACGATTGGTGTCTTCACGCCGGTACTGTGCCTTGTTGACGCGGAGAGGGAAAGGATGCTCTACAGTCGAGCTCTGCATCAAAAGTCTGACTGGGACGCCGCCGACGGGCCCGTGAACAGGGCTCCATCAGGTTTTCGGAATCATGAAATGGTGAGCTGCCGTTGCTCCAGCTTGCAGTCTATCGCGTTGCCATGTTGCAGTTCTTGGCGTCAATGAGACGCCTTTTTCAAAGTCTCCGCAGCAAACCGCTCCACAGCAATTTCAACAGCGAGCGCGAGAAGAAAAGCTCTGCGTGAGGGGTGCTTTCGTTTCACAGAATGCTTGCCTGCAACACAGGAATTCGTCTGCAATTGGCACGAGGGCAAGTTCTTTCATGTTGCATTGCAGCAGCTCCAACGCAGGCGTCGCATGGGAGAAGACTGCAGCAGGAGGGGCAGCGTGGAACTGTGTAGCCCCACACTCTCTTGTGTGCTGAGCCGACTGGGCAGCATAGTTCTGTGCACGATTCGCCTGAAATTCGGGAGGGTAGATGTGGCAACAAGCGTTTTGCTACTTCAGGAGCGGACGCAGCCAAGATTCTTCGTGCGATTGATTTACGCCACAACCGATGGTACCTGACTCAGAGCAAATCCTGACGGAGCAGACTCAACACAAGCTTGTCTGTATTCCCATTGTGATATATTGTAATCTTTTGTCAAGATTCGATACTAGGGGGCTGGGGAGTTGAATATTCTAATCCCCTCCTGCTACTATTATCATCTTGACATTAGCTACTCACAATATATCACATTATTACAATATACCACGATGGTGAGTATTTAGGGTGGGGGGGGGGGGGGTTAACCCTGAACCTTAAACTAAACCCTAATTAGGGGGAGGGGATTGCGCTGGTTCCAGGCTCCAACATCTTCACGCCAGAGTACCTGACGCAGATCCGCAACGTTGAAGAGAGGCCGAGTGTCCTTGCTGTTAGGTTCATGGTTTAGGGTTTAGGTTCTGGAGGTTTAGGGGTTTAGGGTCTGTGTTATCCACAGATTAGCTTGCTTACTGTGAGTTACTAGGGAATATGGGAAAATATTATATAGGTCTATATAGGGATTGTATTCCCTTGTTCCCTTCTAATAACCAGAAAGTTCATGTTCAGGACCCTAAACCCTAAAACCCAAACCTTTCAGTCCCCCTAAAGCAGACAAAAGATGGCTTTGGGTATGTTATAAGAAGTTCACATATACCCCATATTCTATCTACTTAAAGGGGACTGTAATCCCTACACCCTAATGCCTAAACCCTAAAAACACCCTAGACCCTAATCCCTAAACCCTGAACCCTAAACGCTAAACCCTAATCCCTAAACCCTAAACCCTAGTTCCTAAACCCTAGACCCTAAACCCTGTTCTACTTAAGGGGGACTGTCCTCAGTAACAGGATAATAAAAAAGATATGGATATATATAGCCCTTAACAGGACCCCTAATATAGACTGTTACTGGGTGGGGACTCGTAGCCAGGATCGAGGCATTGCCTCGCTACCAGCAGTTCTGCCTCTCGGCGGGCGACGGCCGCTGCGTGCGGCCTCTCTCTGTGCCACTGCTGCATTGACTGGGCTGCTGTCAAGGAACCTCAAATAAGGTATTATGGTAAGGAAACCTGAGAAGTTAATGTGTATATATATATACATACAAGCACGCATATGTATATCTATATATACATATACACACACATATACACATATATATATATATATGTTGTAAATATACCCCACCATACTATGCTAACTTGTTCTAACTTCCTTCAATGATGGCTTTGAAGGCCGAGCTGGGACTTTTCGTTGTAGTGCTGTGGCAGTGGTAGGAATTGCAGCTTCGTTGGCCTTTTTGCAATTATAGTCTTCCTTAAGTAGACAGAATATGGGGTATATGAGGATCTTATTATAATATACCCAAAGCCATATTCTATCTACTGAAGGTGGACCATATCTGCAGTCCCCACTGGCATTCTTCTATGGATTGCATGCGACAGGCCGTCAACTATTTCTTTGCCAGTGTGGATGACCGCACAGGCCATGAACCAGTCAAAGAGGTTTAGGTCAGGAGTCAGTATATGGTAGGGGGTTATATACCTAAGGATACATTACATATAAAATACGTGGAAGGGTTTACAGATATTACCCCCCCAATAAAGGAAAATCAACGAGCACATGAAATGGAAATTGGGTAGCTTTATATTCCAAGTTCTTTCATCGCCCTGGACCTCGGATAAGAAATCTTCACAGTGCCGACAGACTGTCTTCATGGATTTGCTTGCAAAACCCTAAGCCCTAACACAGGTCCTAAAAAAAGCTAACACATTCTGCATCCCATCAGGCACCATCACGCCTGATGGTCGAGGAGAACACCTTCTTCCCATTCAGGTCCCCAGGGCTACGGGGAGGGAGACGGGTGGAGCAGAGCTTGACCAAGGCAAACCCCTGCCAGACTCCATCCAAACTAGGGTTATATAGGTGACATATATATATATAGGGTATAGTGGAAAAGAAAATGGAAACTACTATAGTATATCGGTGTTGTATTTTAGCCCTAAACCCCTAAACCTTAAAGCCGAAACCATGAACATCGGCAGGGAAAATCAAAGCAGACATGGGTTCGAGCACCCCTACAAGTAGCTGACCGCAGCTACTATGCACGAATGTGCCATACGCAAGCACAGCTGCTTTGGACCTAAACCTTCAACCTTAAACCCCAAACCCTAAACCCTGCTTTGGACAGGCCATTCTAGCCAATCTTGGCACCTCTAACTCCTACTTCGTGGATAGGCCAGGCAGGGTGGGAGCTTCTCAAAATCAATCTTAGGTTTAGGGTCTGGGGTCTAGGGTTTAGGGTTTGGGGTTTAGGGAGACTCCTTAAAGGGAAGTATATAGGGGATTAAATCGGGGACTATTATAGGGGCTATCAAAGGGGGTACTAGGAGTTAAGACTATGGCTCCTAGACCCCTTAAGCCTAAAACCCTAGAGGTCTCTAAGGGTGTTCCAATTTTGAGAAACCCATCATAAGTGTCATCTGCGTCGCAATGTGCGCTGACAATTACTGGCATGTGCTGTGCAGGGTGTTTTGCATCTTGGCTGTTGTAGGATGTCCACTTTCACACTGCTAAAACAGCAATAGTGACTACAGAACATCAACCAAGAATCACTGTGAATATGGGTTGAGGGCTTAGGCCTCATGTGATTTAGGATTTCTGGATGCCCGAATCGTAGCAAAAATGCAACGATTCAAAGATCCTAGTTGCTTACTTGGGCTTGGTAGTGGGGAGGTGGAGCAGGATGCTGATGTCGACCAAAAGATATGGATTCCCACAAATATCAATTTCAGGGTTTAGAGTTTAGGGTAGTATATATATACATATATGTATATACACCCCCTGTATGGTACCTATCTTCATTCCCCCCGCTCTTCCTCAGCACCAGAAGGAAAACGCTCCTCCAGGTACTTCGGCGTCTCTTCCGGACAGCTGAAGAGCGCCGGAGCCTGACCTGTCAGTGGTTAGTCACGCGGGTTTTTGAAGATTTTCGGGCTCCCTAAATATTAAAGGGTTTAGGGTTTAGGTGCCTTTTTAGGGGCCCCTATGATAAGAATGATTAAAGGTTGGGTTTTTCCCATAGGGTTACAGTCTCTTGGGGAGATCTAAAGAGGATGCCGGGATTGTTGTGAGCTCCTCCGCATACACTGAAGTAGTAGCCATCATGTGGTAAAGGTGGCACCTGCACGGATGACGGTGCGCAAACCTGCAGAGGTTTTCATTAAACCCTAAACCCTAAACCTTGACAAACCCTAAACCCTTAACCTTTATAAATCCTGACCCCTAACCCCTAAGCCTTTAGAAATCCTAAACCCTAAACCCTTATGAAGGGGTGTCAAGAGTGCCTTGCACAAGGCCTTGGAGGGCAACATCACTCGCAGCGTGCTCCGCTTCGGATTGCCCTTAAGGCGGCTTTCAGTAAGGACCATTTTCAGGACCCTGTGATAATAGCAATAATAGTTATCGTAGTATTCGAAAGAAGAGCAGAGTTAGAAATACCAGCAATACTTGTAAGTATTTGTAATTGTAATAGTTGCCTGCCACTGCCACGTGTCAGGGGCTTTCACAACATGGAGGTGCTGGACTCAGCTCATATGAGCCAGAGTCTAAATGGGGCTATATAGGGGAACTACTATAGGGCTTCTGAGGGGGATGCTAGGAGTTTAGACTATGACTCATGTCATACCATGTCATGGGTCGACCAACATTGCCAAGTTCCACTGGTAAGCTGAGGACCCTCGCCAGACCGAGATGTTCGCGCAGTTTGTGAAAGACGAGATGGGCCCCTACATATGAGCTATGGTCTAGACTCCTTAAAGGGTGTTATATAGAGGAATACATAGGAGAGTATTATAGGGGTTCTTGAGGAGTTCAGATTATGGCTCATATCACTTCCGCTCTATGTATTGGACAGTTGTCGGGAGAAGGCAAAGCTGCCAAATAGGATGTCATGCCACAGAAAGCCCAAAGACCGCGAGCGCTGACTTTCTAGACCTTGAAGAGAGCTCAATCCAGATTTCCAAGTTCTTACTGGGTGTTCCTAAGGAGGCAGGGAATATATGGTAGTTTCCCAAAATTAGGGTACCCCAATATACTATTATCGCTGTTATTGGGACTCCCTAAATGGTACCCCTAATTGTTGGAAACCTTCATATTACATAGGGAAGTATAGGGCCAACAGGGATGATCTTCCTTGATTCCCGACGAACTAGCAGTAACAAGTTGTATTGGAGTTTAGGGTTTAGGGTTTAGAGTTTAGGCTTCAGAGTTAACCCTAAACCCTAAACCCCTAAACCCTAAACCCCTAAACCCTAAACCCCTAAACCCTAAACCCTTTTTATCAGGGACCTACCCTTGCTGAGGCTCCGTCCTTATCTGATCGATGCATCCTCGGAGGCACGGCTCTAAGTGCTCTGATGACAGTTTTTACCTCTGACCCCATGCTTAGGGTGTAGGGTGTAGGGTTTTAGGGGGTAAATATAGCTTAACAGTCATTACCAGCCAGTTAGTAGAGCTCATTATGCTAAAGGTAACTGAGATTACAGGCCCTTTAACCCATTCAAACTACACAACTTCGGGGATGCCCCCCCAAAAGGGGGGTGTCAGCCTTGGGCATGTGCTTGTCTCTCGCGCAGAAGCTGCGAATCTACTTCTACGGGGACCAGGTAACGCAGCTTGAGGCTGGATCATCGGTGTAGGGTTGAGGTTTTAGGGTTTAAGGTTTTAGGGTTTAAGGTTTTAGGGTTTAAGGTTTTAGGGTTTAAGGTTTTAGGGTTTTAGGTTTAGGTTTTAGTGGCTAAGGTTTAGGTTTTAGGGCTTAGGGTTTAGGAGTTTAGTGTTTAGGGCTTGGGTTTTAGGGTTTAGGTTTTTTGGGTTTAGGGGTTACATGGCGAAAATAGGGGCCATCTATAGGAGGAGTTACATGGGGTATGTAGGGGTTATCAAAAGCGACTTAAAGGAGGTTACATGGGGTATACGAGGACTCTCTGGAGGTTATTGGGTTTAGGGACATGACAGACCGCAAGAATGGAGAATCAAATGGACAAGAAAATGGAAAAGAGATGGAAGCTATTATCGCAACATGAACCGAACATTTGAGCAGAAAGAACACCAAGCATAGGAAACTAGCTTGCAGAGTTTGCGGCTTGCTGCTTGCACACCATCTGTTTCACATATTGACTACGTACTAAACCCTAAACCCTTAAACAAAGAACCCCAAACTTCATTACCCATTGAGGGGAATATCGTGTCTTACTGAATAGGCGTTGTCAGCACACGCCTTGCTTGTGCTTAAGAATGATTTGGGGAGGCGATCCCCAGAACCATCCCTACACGATCCTCATTCGGGTTTAGGGTTTATAAATGAAGGTTTAGGGATAGCACACTGCAGTACCTGTGCTCCTTATCAAAATACCCCATCTTTTTCTCAGCCCCACCCCGCCTGGACTATCAAGCCGCTGACTGCAAGATGCAAGGTGTTGGCGGGCAGATGATTATCAAGGTTAAAATGTACACATGAAGGCTGCATCATAAATGAAGAAATCTTGGTCATGGTTTTCGCAACAGTTTACATCTGCAAAGTCTCTTTGCAAACAGATTTCTTACTGTCATGTAGCCAAGTCTGTATGGGAGGACCGGGCCTTTTTCTACCATAGTCCACTCTGTACACGGATTGTGAGATAAACGATACCCCATCTAATCTCCTATAGTGGTACTTATATGCACGCTGCCTTTCTCAGCTGCAGTGCCTTTTGTTTATTCGACCTTGGCAGAAAGGAAGTACGTCTGGGAATCCTTTGCTTGTCAACAGTATGTGGGATACCCAGGCTGCCAAAGGCTTCTTATAGACGTTATATGAGCCACAATCTAAACTCCTTAGCGGGGGTTATGTAGGGGATTATATAGGGAAATATTATGGGGGTTAGTCAGGGGCACACCAGAAGTTAAGACTATAGCCTTCATATAGCGGTTCCCAAAGTTTGTCGTTTTGGCAATGTAGGCATTGCAGAAATGGTAGTTTCCCCACATAGACCCCAACATAGACCCCAAAGTATTAAGATCCTTACTATAGGGACCCCCAAAAGGGTATTCCTGAACTTGGGAAACCCCCATATAGGTCACCCCTGTACACACCCCAAACCCTGAACCAGTCCCACAGAGGGACTTGGAAGCACCCAAGTGATCTATAGTCTGAGCTCCTTGAAGGGTGGTTAACAAGGGGAGAAATGTTTATAAGGGTCATTCACGGGGATACCAGGAGTTAAGACTGTGGCTCGTGTGCTTTTTGGAGTTCAACAGTTCTATTCTCACAGGACTCCCGTTTTCATTTCTTTTCTACTTTTGGGGTTTTAGCAACATCCTCTTGTTATCGTCTAGGCTTGCATGCAGGTGGCACCAACCCAGAGTCTGCAACAACTCTGATAGTGTTTGGTAGTTCACCGCAGTTAAAGCACAAAACACAAGCCAAGCTTGCATCTGAAATTCTGCTTCCGTGACCAACTTGGTGCGTGACTTTGCCCCTAAAGCCTGAAAACCCAAACTCTAAAACCCTAAAATCCTAAAGAAATCCTGTAACCTTAAACCCTCCGACCCTAAGGCCCAAATCCCTAAACCCTAAACCCTACCCTGGTCCAGGTTGAAGCTGCAGTCTGGCACGATGCTGCGTATGCCATCGGGTCCTTACCCTTAGACTACGCGAGATTCGCAATGCAAGAGCGCTGCTTGTAACAGTAGTAGTAATGAGAATAATAGTAATGCTAATACTAAGAATAATAATAGCAACAAAAAGTTACAGTAGTAATATTAATATCAGCTTGTATAGCACTATACTCTAAACTCCTTGTTTTGAAGCCAGTGAACATCGCTGCAGGTCCCTGCTCTTCATCTTCGTTTATTTAGTTTTCTACCTTAGGCGCGGTCAAGACTTCATGCTTTCAAGTCATTGGGATGGGAGCTGACTCTGCTGGGTTGCTGTTAAGGAACTTAAACTAAATTACCATATTGGGTAGATATAGTAACTAATAGGGTTTCCCCCAATATACTAACTTAAATTAAGTTCCTTACCCCCTTCATTCCCCCGCTTTACACTTTTCCATTTGATTCTCCATAGGGGTAAAAAAAAATATATATATATATACCCATTATGGTAACAGCGACTCAGCCTGATGCAGGTCGTTTATTCTCACCGTCATGGCCTTGTTCTGCATAGCTCTGTCCTTTCCCATCTCGTGCCTCCGCCTGGGGACATTTGGGGATTTGGCTTTCTGACTTGCTTGCTTTCCATGGACCCATGGACTCATGGAACTGCGACGGAATTGGCTCTCAGAGAGACTGCGATCAGTGCAGCTATCCAAGATGCAAGGCATACAGATCGTGGCCAACGAGAACACACTAGAGTTGGTACTTTCCCAAATAAGGGGACCCAGTATAGACCCCAACATACTATGATCCCTATTTTGGCGACACCAAAACGGCAATCCTAAGTTTGGGAAACCCTCATCTAGCCTGGAGGCCGCAGAGGTAGGTCCTTGCAATCTACACGCCGCTACATTCCCTGATGCTCCTGGGGAAGCGGCGGGCATTTGCTGCCGTCCGGCAGCTCCCTGGCTGCACAGATAGGCATTCTGCTGACAGTATCGCTAATATTGATATTACTAGTGCTGTTAGTATAAATATTACTAGTGTTGTTAGTATAATTACTACTAGTATTGAGTATAATGTAGTAGTATTGCTATTATTTTTGTGGTCAGCGCTTGTAGTCCGCCGCCTGCCTGAAGGGCAAGTGGACATGCAGAGGTGATATAGGATCTTCAGACGTAGAGACGTAGAACTATCAACATGATGCAGTTCCTGACGCACTCTTGCTTGGTGTATCAGTCTTCCGACTCGGAAGGTATCCGGTTTGCAGATTGACCCTAAACCCTAAACCCCCTAAGCCTAAAGTTTACCCCTGCTTTGGGTTTTCAAACTTCCTGAATCTCAAAATTTGGAGACCAAAATGACCCTCCCCCCAACCCCTATGGTCATGAAACCTTAGCCCTAAAATCTTGCAGGTTGGGAACCCAGAACGCTTGTTGTTCAGAACTGAACTGTCCCAGGCATGTGGAACGTTCCCGAATTTCAACGAGCAGTAGTAACAAGAATAGCAATAATCGCAAAAAGCAGGAATAGTCATAAAAGGAATAATTTCAACCCTAAACCCTAAGCACTATAAACCCTAAGCCGTATAAACCCTGAACCACCAACCCTACAACAAAAACCCTAAAACCCCAAAGCCCTAAACACCCTACACCTTGAAACCCTAAATCCTAAACCCTAAATCCTAGATCCTATACCCTAAATCCTAAACCCTAAACCTAAACCCTAAATCCTAAACCCTATTACGTCATAGTGCTTGTAGGCAGGGCCTGCCCTCTGCCGAGGCCTTCCCGGTTTGCTTTGTCTGCTCGAGCAGTGATGGGTGTCGCAGAGCTGCAGCATGATTCAGACAGCGCAGTTTCTGCAGTCTCCTTAGGAATTATTTTTTAAGAATAGGTCTACAGAGGCTACAGGTTTAGGGTTTAGAGGGTTTAGAGTTGATAGGCTTTAGGGCTTATAATGTATAAATGGTAGTTTCCCAAAATTAGGGTACCCCAATATAGACCCCAATATACTATAGTCCTTATTATGGGGATCCCCAAAAAGGTACCACTAATTATGGGAAACCACCAAATTTTGGGGTTTGGGGGTACGGCAGCCACTTATGTGTTTCAACCTAAGGGGCCAGGAGCCGCATAGCTGAAGCCTGCAACCCTGAAAGAAAACTATGCTACACTACATTATAAGAAAACTAGAATGTACTATATTATATTTTCTGGCATTATATTATACGATATTATATTACATGACACTATATTATATTATATTATATTATATTACATTATCGTATATTTTCGTGTATTATACGATGTTCTACAATATTCCAATTCATCATACTATACTATATTATATCATACTATATTCCACTGCATGCCCTAGAGTTTTGGAAAGCCTCCAGCCACTCCAGGCTGCGCGTTCGAGTGAAAATGCACCGGAAGAGGTGGGTGCTGAAGCAAAAAGCACCTCAAAACCCTTGGTTTAGTGGTTTAGGGTTTAGAGTTTAGAGTTTAGGGTTTAGGGTTTAGGGTCCCCCCCAACATGAAGAATTTCTTGCAGCTTTGGCCTTATACTCACGGGGGGCATAACCCTAGAGCTTAAAGCTTCAATATCAAGGCTGTTAAGCTCTGTCTAGGGTGAGCTTGCAGGACAGTATGGCCAGCCGCCCTGGCCAGCTTCAGCGATGGAGCCTTGGCTTACCGGAGGGCTTTCCCAAAAATGAGGGGTATCTTGATAGGGGTTTTTAGGGGGATATATAGGGGTATACCGGGGTACATAAGGCTTTAAAGGGGGGCTATAGGGGGAGATATAGCGTTTAGGGTTTACCTTTGAAAGGGGTTTCTAGGCGGGGATACATAAGGGTATATAGGGTTTCGGGTTTCCCAAAGGTAGGGTATCTTCGAAGGGGGTTATGGGAGTTTAGGGTTTATAGTCTAGGGTTTAGGGGTTTCCCAATCAGGGGAACCTTTTTTCGGAATAAGGTTCATAATATTTTGGGCGCTATATTATTGGGGTCCATCGATTTGGGTAAACTACCACCTTAGTCTGCTTTGGAGGAACTGAAACGGAGTGATTCAGGGTGAATTTAGGATTACCAGGTACTACTATACTATAACCAAGCCAAATTCTTTACACGGAGTAAATCAAGTTCCTCAACATCGACACAGCAGTTCTTGGCGCCTGTACTGGCCATTGAAGGACTAATGGTTCCGGCACTGGTTCCTTTTTTCTGCGCATGCCCAGCCCAGGTGTGTCCCTCAAGTTCCAGGCGCACCGCTTTTGCAATTTTACTCAGTCAATTTTCCAGTCTGATCGCAACTCTGTCCCAATGAAAGTTGGAAACGGTGGCGTCACATCATGCAGCGGGTAGGTCAGCTGGAGATTGCCGTGGCCTGCCTTTGCACAAACTCCTATTACCATTGTTGTTATTACTATTGTTTTACAACCCCTAAACCCAAAACCAATTTTTCTATTATCCTTCTTATGATTACTACCTGGGCCCCAAAAGTATGTAAAATAATGGCCTTTAGGGCTATTATTATGGGTTTAGGGCTATTATCTTACATACTTTTGGGGTTTAGGTAGTATTATTAGCGACTGCGAGGGCTGGACGATGAGCTTGCCACCTGCGACCTGTGGCATGCGCTCCTCTCCGATGAGGCCGCCTGCCCTTCGTAGCAGGGAGTTATGCTGGGTTTAGGGTTTAGGGTTTAGGGCTACTTAGTACGGAAGGGGTTACGGGGCTGATGACTGGAGGGACTTAGGATTTGGGTTTAGCGTTTAGGGTTCAGGGTTTAGGGTATATGGGGAATTCCACGAGGATCGATTACCTTACTCCCTACCAAGCCCCACGTAGTCTTGACCAGGGCTACAGGCAGCTGTGTGGCTTCTCCGGAGTACGAATACGACGTTGGTGCACTTGGCGTCGCCTTCGCCAGGTCGGTGATGCAAAGTTTGGAGTCCAAGGTCATGTGGAAGTTTCCCAAAATTAGGAATGCCATTTTGGAAGTCCCCATAATCAGGACTATAGTATCTATAGCATATTGGGGTCTATAATGGGATCCCCCTATTCATATGGGTCCCCTTGTTTTGGACTATGGTGTTTATAGTATATTGGGTTCTATAATGGGATCCCTAAACCCTAAACCCTAAAGTCTAGAATTTTGCATTGAGCCTCCCTCCCCCAGCCCAGGGCCTCGTGGCTTTGCTTTACGGGACTGCTGTTAAGGAACTAAAATCAAGTTACCATAATGGGCTATGCAGGGTCAAAGGGTTATGTAGGGTTATATAGGGTTATGTAGGGTTATAGAGGGTATGTAGGGTATATGGCGTATGTAGAGTATGTTGGGTTTAGGGTTTAAGTTACCACAATGGGTATATGTAGTAGTTAGTATGGGTTCCCCAATACAGTAACTTTAGTATCTTAAATTTAGTTCCTCAACAGCAATCCAGTTTATTGCCTCTAGACATGCTCATGCACACAGGGCATGCGCGGGCTTCAACAGCGGATGCTGTATGCCATGTTTTAACCCGAAACCCAAAACATCAAGCCCCGAACCCTGAACCCTGAACCCTAAACCCTGAACCCTAAACCCTAAACCCTAAATCCTAAACCCCAAGCCCTATCAGCAGAAATGCTTCCTCGGGCTTACAGCTTGCAGCCCGTGGCAGGGAAGCCCGCCGAGCGCCCCGGCTGTCTGGTGCAGCCCAGATTTCGAGGACATTGCGTGCATTTATGCCTGGTTTAGGGTATAGGGTTTGGGGTTGAGGGTTTAGGGTATGGGGTTTAGCGTTTAGGGTTTGGGGTTGAGGGTTTAGGGTATGGGGTTTAGGTTTTAGGTTTGAGATTTAGGATTTAGGTTTTAGGTTTCAGGGTTTAGAGCTTAGGGATCACAACCTATTGGTTGTCCGCAGCGAATGGAAGAATTGATCTTGCTAGTGTTTCTAATCCAAATAGTGGTTTCCAGATTCTCTTCCATTCCTTCATTCCATTGCTAAGATCTTCCCGTAAACCCCAAACCCTAAACTGTTGTAGTTGTATATAGCTCTGTGGCGCCCTCTCGGACCTGGCCAGCGGTCTGACATGCAGAGCAAATGCCACAGTCCGTAGCTCACTGGTTCTCAGTAGGGAAAAAGGTACTATTCTCCCTATATAACACATTCATAATATGTTCATAATATATATATATGTATATATTATATACATTCCCTTATCACCTACTAAGGACGACAAGGTAGTTGCCGTGATTGTTGAGGAAACTCGGAGCTTGGCACAGCCTTGAAGGACCTCCGAACGCAACCAGTAAGTTGGAGAGGCCTGAAGTCGCAGCCCCACAGCATCACCTTTTGAAAGCCTAAACCCTTCAACCCCAGACCCTAAACCCTAAAACCCCTACCCTTAAACCCTTCAACCCCAGAC
>CAJNIZ010003180.1:0-111078 GCA_905231905.1 Symbiodinium pilosum | reverse complement strand
ATATCTCTACTCATTGAACAACCCTCCTTACTACTGTACAATAACGGTAATTTTGACCCCGGCTCATATCAATTCACCTCATGTAAGGTAGACTTATGCCCATGGACCCCCAGAAAGGACATGCGACGTAATCGTCCACAACTGCTGCAAGGGTCCCTGTATAAACTGAAGTCGAAGGCAAAAACTTCACCTCCAAAAATGTTGGCTCTTGCGGACGTAAAGTCTTATAAACCTAGGTCAGACCTGAACCAATCCATCTCGGTCGTTTGAGAAGTAAGGGTCCGCCATATTTTCCTAAATGTAATCCAGCCAGTGGCGCCTGAAGGTACAACCACCTGCGTGACATCCCAGGTGACGGGACTCCCGAAGGCGATCTTGTTCGTGCCCGCCTTGCAATCAAGAGTTTTGCGATTTAGGGCTTAGGGTTTAAGGTTTTGGTGTGTACTCAATGATGCCAGAGAGACCCCTGAGGCTGGCTAGCGATTGCTGAATCATCTGGAGTACACCCAAAAAGACGGTTGCTCAAACTGGGGGGCAGGACTGATGGAGATAACAAGAAGACCACTGGGATCCTGGAATGTTATCGGCATAGAAGGGGGTCATGGGGCTCCGCTTTCAGAACTCTCGAGAGATCGTTTTTGAGAAGATGCGCTACCCCTACAAGAGAGAAGGTCTTCGAACTTTGGACAGCACGCTGGACCGAACACTCCAAATCCCAAGCCCCCATGGGATGATTCTGGGATCAAGCTGTATTGAACTGAGCCAAGCCTTTGGGGATAAACCCATTCCGCTAGGGTTTAGGGCTTTAGGGCTTACGGACCCTAAACCCTAAACCCTCTGACCCTGAGCAGGCAGCCTGGTCCATTGCAAGGTAGACGGCAAAGGTTTGCGTTTGGCCGAAGTCCGTGTTGGCGTCGAACGTCCACCTTAGAAAGCGCCAGCATGCGATCAAGCTTGCAGTTTATGTAGCGGTTATTTGGGGTTAGATAGGGATAACGGAAAAGAAAATGGAAACTACTATAGTATATTGGGGTTATATAGGGGTTTTAGAAGGATAACGGAAAAGAAAATGGAAACTACTACATTTTTATTGGGGTTATATAAGGGTTTTGTAGGGATAATGGAAAAGAAAATGGAAACTACTATCTAGGGTTTAGGGGAGTGCGTTGAGTACGTTGAAGGTCTGATTCTGGATTCCCCTACCACCCCGCCCGTATAACGCAACTCTAGGTTACCCGTTTTTGAATTTCATTCCCAAATTCTTGTCCGCAACCAGTAGTCATCATGCCCTTCACAATCTCCGAGAAGAATATCTGAAAATCGCTTCTCCGACAAACGAAATTAAAACCCGAAGGGACGCCCTATGAAGACGACACTCCCTTCATAAAAGGCTCATATAGCGGTTTGCCAAGATTAGGGGTACCATTTCGCGGGGTCTCCATAATAAGGGTTATAGTATGTTGGGGTCGAGATGGGTCCCGCTATTTTGGGAAGCTACCTGGACCAGATGGGGTTGCCATGTTAGTGGGGCTTATTTGGAGGTTCTATAAACTTTTTATATATAGGAGTTGAATGGCGGTCATACAAAGCTTTTATATAGAGCCCAAACCAAAGCTTTCGTGCTTTGACTTCAAGGGACTCAACGATTGGATGTTTTAGGGGTTCTGGGATTTGAGGGTTCTTCCCTCAACCCAAAATTGCACAAACCTTGACAGCCCTGGCCTCACGGTTCCGCTGGCAGAATTGCCTGACGCATCCTCCGCGGGGCCAGCGATTCAGATTTGATTTAAAGCTTGAGGAGCACATTGGGATGATTCGCGCGATTCTGAAATCAGAGAGTCCCCATATTATACCCTGAACCCTAAACCCTAAACCCTTAGACCCCTAAACCCTAAACCCCATACCCTAACGCGAGGCCCTAACGGGGGAATCTGAAGCTCAAAGCTGATCAGTGGGTTTCGGGTTTTTGGTGTAGGGTTTAGGGTTTAGGGTTTAGGCGTCATTCCTTGATCCTCCTCCACGCCATTTGCAAGCCTGTTTTGGATGTCCACTGCCCTGTATTGCCCCCAAAACATAGATCAAGACACTCATCCCTGAATTTGTCGATTCCATAATAAGGTCACCAAACAGGTAGCTTCCATGAATAGAGAGACCCCAATACAGACTCCAATATATTGCTCTTATCATCTTTATTATTGGCCCGAAAATGACTTCAGAACACCCAAAAAGAGAAGCTCGACACAGTGAACCTTGAATATCTG
The DNA here is from genome assembly GCA_905231905.1 of Symbiodinium pilosum. NCBI lineage: Eukaryota > Dinophyceae > Suessiales > Symbiodiniaceae > Symbiodinium > Symbiodinium pilosum. The sequence continues at coordinate 108,817 of CAJNIZ010003180.1, read as the reverse complement.
TGTTTAGATGAAAAACCTCGTTCAACAACTCGAAGCTCTCGCTTTTGCACGCATTGCATGCGGTGCATGGGAAAACACCGGTCCCAGGGATTAGGGGCTTGAAATTTAGGCAAGCTTGGGTGATGATTATTCTGTCTTGAGCTTTGGGACACTCAGTGCCTTGAAATTCTGAAGTGAAGTCCTAGGCTTTGGACTTCCGGGCTTCGGGCCAAGTGTTGATTGCCCATGCTGCCGCATGGAACGGCTAAAAGAGCTGCGCAACAAAATAATCCACAAAGAAGTGGGATATGCAATAGTCAGCCTTTCCTATGGGTTTCCCAGGGAACCATCATATACGTACAACGGCTGCCTTTGAGCTCCGCTTATTAGCAACCACAAACCACGGACCATCCTGAAATCGCGTCGCCTGCAACTAACCCGATGAAACTTTCAGGCCTGTTGACTGTCATGTCAGCCATAGCCTGACCTCCTAGCATCCCCTTAATGATGCCAATAGTAGGCCCCTATATAATCCCCTAAAGAACGCCGTTTAAGGAGTTTAGACTATAGCTCATGGGAATCATCTCAATTGACGTCTTTTCTGGCAATGCCTACATACAGGGCTGCTGTTTGTTCACTCCCTGTCCCGCAAGCTCCAAACAGAAGTCCTTTAAAGCCCGCGGTCCCCCCTAATCCTTTCACCACTTCATTGCTATCTGCAGCTTTGTGCACCTACAAAGTAAACCCTCAAACAAAAAGTCTCAGACCGCAAAAACACAGGTCATGAGCTCAGACCCAGATGCCCTGAAGGATCCCTAAAATGGAGCCCCCTAGTAACCCCCGTGTGTAAGGGGGCGATTGTACATGGCAGAGTGTCAATCTTTGGCTCCTCCAGGGGGTCTGGGGAGCCCTGAACCTTTTTCAGGAGACACCTTAGGCCAGGGTCACGTGCCAGTCCTCATCCACAAAAGTCACAGTCTGAAATGTTGGCTGCGGAGGCACTGCCCCACCGTTGTCATACCTCTGCTTTGAGTACTGCCCCAACCCAATAACAGTCTATATTAGGGGTCCTATTAAGGGCTATATATAACCATAGTATACTTATTATCCAACTGTTACTGAGGGGGGGCAGTACCCAACCTCTGCTTTCATTGCTGGGGTTTGGGGTTTTCAGTTTTGGGATTCAGGGTGTTTCATTTTAGGGCCAAAAACGAGCGCTTGGTTGGGTATGAAAATGTGCCTCTGAGGTCTTGAACTGTAGCTTTTGTGTGTAAGAATTGAGGAATCTGAGTTTATGGGGTTGAGAATTCCGAGAAATATTGTACGGGGGCAAGGATGATTCACTCCTCCTGCCAAAGGCTCACTCATGGACTTTCACGCGCTCACTCTCTCCTGGACTCTGGGCAGCGCCTTTGAGTTAGTGGGTAGGGGGGGACCTATACACCTTCATCCTCCGTCTACAAGCTTAAGGTTGCAATTGCCTCTGAGACTCTTGAACCCTATGCTGGGCTGTTATTGAGGAACCCAAATTACGTTACGATAAGATGGATATGCAGTAATTACATCATACGGTTGACCTATTATGGCAACTTAATCACTAAGCCACTTAACAACAACCCACCAAAACACTGAACATGCCAGGCCCGTGACAGCGGTAGGCTGGCTGCATCAGTTGCAGCCGATCTGCCTCCAGCCTGAAAATGGAACCCTACTCCACCGGGCTAGAAACACCAGTGTCGTGCAGTGGTAATGAGAGCAGTAGTACTACACTGCTTTTTGATATCACCGCTCTTGGTTTAAGGTGAGGGGTGTGCCCGCTGTACGTTCACAAATGTGACTGCCATGGCCCACCTTCATAGTTCCCGTTGGTAAATGACAAAATCAACCATCACACGTGGAGGTAGTGTGCAATAGGCAGCCTGCTCGTGAGTATGATTGTGAATACAATAGCGTTGAGGGGTGTCAGTCACGCTCAAGCGCCGCTTCTAGCCAATTCGGGGGCTTACTGGTATGGCCCGACATTGCCCCTGTTAAAGCATTTTCTGGGGGTTGATTTTCAGCTCCGTCAAATAATGACACATACATTCCGAAGGCTTGCCGTTGAAAGGTGGCCATTTTGTCCATGCGCGGCCTTCTCTTGCAGCATACCCCAAAACAGCTGAAGCCAAACCACCAAACCCACATCTCAATTTAATTATGAGACTAGTTCTAACCTTAAACACCTGGATCCTAATCTGTAAGCCGCTACCTATAACAAAGATAGGCTCTGAGCACAGAACGGTTGCCGGGTAGACGAGCAGCCAGTTTGCCGGGGAAGCGCCCCCCGTCCTCAGACGACCAACTTTGCAGCTACAACAGGCTTAAGACTATTTAGGAGCTCTTTTGGAGTGTAGTGTCAGGGCTTAAGGTTTTGAACAGGGCAAGGAACAAAGAGACGAAAAGAGATCGGGCAAGGCAAGGAATTTCGCGTTCCGTGCCCGGGGTTCACGGCTTGAGGGTTTTTAGATGCTTTGGGCGTCGAGATTCGCGGCTAAAGTTTGGGGCCGTTGTCGCTGTGGTGGTGCAAACCCTGATAAGACAGCGTGCCTGCCAGCAGATGCACAATGATGAGAAAAGGCAAATGGAAAGCACGAAGATCGGACATGCATCCCCATCAACTTGCCATCAACATGTCAAACTTCTTCCGGTGCAATATTGTGGGTGGTGGAGGGCTCAGGCAGTTGTGTGGCTTGAGGCTGGAGTACAGCATCTCTCAGGCGCGGGCGTTCTCGTAACAGCCGATGGTATCGTGTATGTGGTGGTCCCCGCAGGCACTATTGCCAGTTGCGACTGCTGACCTGGATTTAGGATCTGGGCTTGCAAGATCAGGATGTGGAGTAAGGTGTTTAGCTTGCATCAGATTGCGGCGCTCGAGGTGCTGGGATTTGAAGAAGCGCGCTTAGAACTTAGGATGTCGAGTTGAAATTGAACGTCACAAGGTGCGGGACCAGTTCTAGAAAGAACTTGCTCGCAAGAGGCATGTTTCTCGAGACATTCACTAATCTCCATCCTCCCGTTTTGCTTGGCCACTAGACGCTGAATGCAGGTCAGGGATATGCAGCAAAGGGAAAGCCAGTGCCAAGGCTAAATACTTGTAAGCTTGTCCACCTAGGATAGACAGCAAATTTGGCGAACCTAACCCTCATAAGGACCCTATAACTATCATATCGTGATCATACGATCCTTAGTATAGGAGCAACACCTAAAGAGCTCAAGAGGCGTTTCATCATACCATAGAGCCCTCGAATCATAAGGTATGTTAATACTTGACATTATTGTTACTAAGTCTTGCTAATGTTCTTCATTTTAACGGCATGAATTAATGCTGTTCTTCATCGATTTTTCTAAGGGGTTGGAAATCCACCAGACTGTTGGGGCCTGAAGACGATCTACGCTTGTGCTGGAAAGACTGTTGAGGCCAAGCATGAGGTCTATCCTTGAGCAAGGCCCACCGACTTCTGGGAGAAGCCAAAGACAATGAACATGATGGTAATTACAACAATGATAAAAACAAACAATACTTAATATCAATAGTAATAACGACTTTACTAACACGAATATCAAGATTAATGATGAGAAAAATGATCAGAAACATTAAGGAGCATGAGGGTTGGAGTCGGAGCCTAACAAGCTGGACCAAGACAGTGCGTGGCGAACAGGACCCTGCCCTCCCCTAAACCCTAAACCCTAAACCCTAAACCCTAAATCCTAAACCCTAAACCCTAAACCCTCTGGATTTCCAGCTCCTCGCAGCCTCTACTTAGGAATTAGAGCTTCGGGCTTTGCATGCTCTAAATCCGTCTTTCCATGTTATTTTTCCATTATCCCAATATAACCCTAGATATTATAGTAGTTTCCATTGTATTTTCCATTGCCCCAATAAAATCCCAATATGTAAGCCTTCAACCCCAATCAACCTTCATGGCTCAGGGTTTAGGGCTCAGGGCTTAGGATTTAGGATTGAGGGTCGCATCCTTAACAGCCAGGACACTGCCCTCCTGGTCACTGGACATGAAGATGTCGTACCTGCACTTCATCCCGTAAGCAGTCGAAGCTTTAGGATGCAGATTACACGAATGAACACGAATGAATGGCTAGTCTTCTTCACATCGCTTGTAAGAAGAACCATCTTGATTTGATGCCAAGCGCAAGCTTTCTATTTATAGATCTGGGACTGAGCAGCTACAAAGCTAGGATTTATTTCAGTGTCTAGGCCTAGTCTAGGGTTTCAAGATCTACGACTTGGTGGCTGAGGCTTTGACTTGCAGTTGCAAGGAAAGCCACTGCTGCCCTATTTTCTAGGGCTTGAGTAGGTACAGTAGTTTACAAGATTTCTTCCATCAATCCGTCATCTGTTCCACCCCTCCTTGGGGCGATGAAGGTCAGGCATTGAGTTTGGCAAATGTAAGGCTTTGTAGCAACTGAGTTTGGGATAGTTTCGGGTTTAAGGTTTAGGATGGGCTTGGAACACCGCGCAAACAAAAGGACCCACCCCCACGTAAGGTATGTTTCTGTGCTTTTGGAGGCTGCTGAGTAAGCCATAGCTTCAGATTCATAATCGGGATTGATACTGCGAGTGCCTACCAATGAGCTTTCAAGCCCTTCGCCTATAGTCCCCCTTAAGTAGATAGAATATGGGGAATATGGGGATCCTATTATAATATGCCCAAAGCCATATTCTATCTACTTAAGGGGGACTACATTCCATTCAGGTGACTGAGAAGCCAAGTGCCCTATGAATGTGTCGCCACCCCAAGATGATTCTGTAGGGTATATTGCGGAGATAGGCGTGTACGTGTATACAGATATACATATATGTACCCATGTCTTGTCACATAGTATATACTGTAGGGAATGCAACATCTTATATATACATGTACATATATGCACATATCATATACTGAACATGCAAGCTTTGGGTTGTTTACAGATTATGCGGGGAGATTGTAGGGTTTACCTGTTCAAACGAACAGGGATGGGACACAAAAAGCAGGCTTATAAAGACTGCTATTCCTTTACAGAGCTGACTCTTATAGGGTGCCATGTTAATGGGGTTGCCTCTGCGGCGCAAATCAAGAAAGCTCCGGGAATCCAGATTAGACTGACTGCCCTCCAGATCGTGCGAATGATGCATGCATGCTCAGAAGGCATTACAAAAGATGCGACATTTCCTGGTAAAGGCCCCCCAAACAAAACCCCAGGACATGAATAACAGATCCTTATCACTAACCCTCTCCTTCCTTCATGAACCTGCATAAATAATAAACAGGAAAAGATGCTGCTGGCATCCTTGAGGTAGGGAATACTGTTTTTGCATGAGACGATTATTAGAGAGTTCCTGTAGTACCCATGACATGAGGCAAGGCCTCATACCCTATAATCCCTCAACCCTAAAATCCCTAAACCACGTTGTGTATAATCCTAAACCATATAAAACCCTATGCAACCCGCATATCCCCTTTGAAGGAACACAGCTTGGGCCCCAGCGAAACCAACACGCTCGGATCTGGAGGCGGGTCCCAGGTGATTGTGCCTGCAGTCCGCTTTCGTGTTTGGGGTCCTCTGCACCACTGGTGCCTATTTCCACGTCAACTAGCACCTGCCTACGTAGGGACCCACAAACATTTTTCAGGGGCAACTGCGTCAGCTAGCTTCATTAAGGCTGCTGTCGCTTTTTTGACCCGTAGTTGGATCCTGCTTTTGGCAGGCGCCAACTGGCAACGTAGTCTAGTCACTTGGTCCCACCATGGCCTACATGGAATCAGGAAAGTCCTAAGAGGACATGATGCCCCACATCCGGACTTGCAGTCCAAGCTCTAGATGGACAAGAAAACTCCTGAAGGCAGTTATTTTGAAAGGCTGTAAAGTCAAAGCCTAGGGCCACTATGGGTGGACCCAGGTCAAGCTTTAGGGTTCATGAGGTTTAGGGTCTCGGAGGCTGGGTATGCGACTTCATTGGAAAGTCGCATAGGCGCTGGTAGTATCTGGAAGAATGTAAACTGGAATATGAGCTAAACTAGAGGATCAAGACCCTATGTCTCAAGCTCCGTGTAGCGCAGCATAGCTCAGCTTCTGTCTGAGAAGCGACACAGTCTAAACTCCAAGAATTCCCCTTAATAACCCCTAAAATACAATCACACCTAGAATACTCCCCTGTATAATCTGCCGGGCTTAAGGGCCACATGGCTGGGGGCTTCCCGAAATTAGGGGTACCTTTTGGGGGTCCCCACAATAAGGACCATAGTATGGTTTACGGTTCTTAACTTTGGGCACGCAACGGCCCGCCTAGTAGGGAGCCGGCAGTTGTGTCCGTGTCGGTGTAGGTGACCTCTCTGAGTTTTGCATGATGTACCCTCCCTGCAACAAAAAAAGTATGGGGTCTAGAGTCTGGGGATAACGGAAGATCTGAGGGAGAAGGACATGGAAAATGAACTGCACATTGGATTTATAGAGGAGCTTATACAGATCCTGCTTCAAGAGCGGCAACTCCCGTTTGGGGTTCCTTGCTAGTGGTTTTTTCTGGGCAAACTAAATCCCAGCCTACAAAACTGGACACCTGGTAGTAAGGACCTGGGCCCGGGGTTTGGGGCTTAGGGTTTACAAGCTTAGCAAAATCCCCAGATAATGATGCTCAAGCAGCACAAGCCTTGGTCACAAGCCTTGGGTTCTAAGGAAAAAGAGCAGGCCCCAAAAATAACTACTGAAGCCTGCGTTTTGGCCTGCTCTGTTGGGGAGTTACCACAAACCTAGAGATACCTTCTTGGATGGGTCCCTACATACAGGATTGTGGCATCTGTAACACTAAACCATAGACCCCAGACCCTGACAAATGCCAAGGATTCCGGCAGTGAGGCCATAAAGCGAGGAGAGAGGCTTCGTCGAAGTCGAAGAGACTGACAAGGAAGGTTCGACTTTTGCCGAGGAACAGGGGCGATTTGGGAAAAATGCTTTTGAGGCTTCTGTAACAGGTTATACGAAGGTGTTGAGGATATGTAAAAATTCTTGGCAAACGCTAACAACAGCAGTGATCTATCAGGATCAAATTTTGGAATTGGCAGGGCCCGACAATCCTCCTCCAATTTCAGGCTTCTAGACGGTCAGCCCTAAACCCTAAACCTAGAAGTTAAAGATGAGCTATAGCCTAAACATCCCCATAATACTCCCCCCCGTAACCCCCTTAAGGAGTTTAGACTATAGCTCATATGGCTTGTAGCGTTTGACAAAGCTCTGGTGAGGTCATCACAATGGGCGTGCCAGCGTTACTCGAATTGCCCAACCTCATTACTAGGCTGCTGTTCAGCATGCTACATCAAGTTGCAATAACTTGGGTATATGGTAAAAAGAGAATGTCCTCATAATGTTAACTTACCCTAAGTGCCTCAACAGCCAGCTAGCTTAGAAAGCTGTATCAGTTTCGGTGGGATTCGTCTCTGGATTTAGCACACCAACTGTCAGGGATTTGCGTAGCAAGAGTATACTTCCAGTCACGCAGGACTTGTCCAGCAACAGCTCAGTGTCAGTAGAAGCCCAAATGATCCGTACAGGACCCTAAACCCTAGTATTACCCTCAACCCACTCCCCAGAACCTAATTCAAGCCAGCTTGTAGGAATTTAGCTTTCCCGGGGCCTGTTGTGGTCGAGGTAGACTCAAGGCCCGCAGGGTAGCCAAACTGAACCACCTTAAGGTTTGGATTTGGGATGTTATGCGCTTCTCGATTTGTGCGTTTGGGCTTTCGGGTTTAGTTTGGGGTTAGGTGCTCAGGGCTTGGATCTTGCATGTTAGCCTTCCGGTTTAGAGCTCCGCGTACTAAAGCCTAATGTTTTTACATGTACCGGGGGAATTGGCTCTAGGGCAAAAAACTTGAGGACCTGGGTCGACGGGCTTCAGGACTGCCGTGATGTAGCTCCTCTTCCATCATCCTCCTTATCCTCCGCATCCTCCTCCTCCGTCGATAATTCTACCGTGCAACATGGCGGACACCTGACGGAAACTGCCCCTTTTTCTTTCCGGACTGGGTGGGAAGAGGTGAATTTGCAATGTGCTATGCAGGGAGACACACCTTGCACCCTTGAAAGTCTCACCAAGCGTTTGGCTGTGAAGTCAGATTGCTTCCCTGCAGCCTGAACCCCAAATCGCAAAGCCTAACCCCGAAATCAGGACATCCTGCCATAAACCCCACAACTGAGGCAGGTACACTGCCGAACGGCGCCTGGCAGAGAATTGGCAAGCGGGGCTCATCGGTGGTTTCTTGGGGATCATCTTCGTGCCGGGACTCGTCTGGAGGTATGCAGGCCATCTTTCCTACATGCGCGCCTGAGGTGTGACTGAGGTACCCCAGCCAACCCCCCCTCGACACACTGCCCGTCAAGTTGAGCTGCCTTCTTGCTTGACCATGCAGCAACTCAAACAACAAGAGGTCTGAGGACGTGTTCCCTTTCTGTTGCCATGGAGATTTCTCAAAAAGGGATCGAAATTATCAGCCATCTTTTGAGGATCGTATAGGGATAGTTTTGAAAACTCAGGAGGGGAATCATGCGATGTGGGAACCAACACTATACTAGAGGATTGTCCCACACCCACAGCCAGAAGAGACTTTGCCGATCAAGGCTGCGGTGCTGGGATTTTGATGGGTGTGTGAGGGTTTCGAACCAAATGCGTGGACGCCCTGAAGCCCCTCAATTGCAGGCAAGGATATAGGAATGCACAGGGGGCGTAGGGACCCCTCTCTAACAGTACACAGGGAACATTGTTGAAACCTACGTGGAATGAGTCAAGTGTGGGAAATGCCGGGCCTTGGGCGTAGCGCTTCAGGGCTTCAGCGTTCCGGCTCTAGGCACTACACTAAACATGGGAAGAAAAATTGAGCTTGGGAGCTTCCCGAAACAGCTCCCGCTTCTCCCAAGTTTCAACTTACGATTCAACGCAAAGCCCAGGAAAGGAGCCCGACGGTCCTACAATCCATGAAATCGGCCCCACTTACACACAAACCTGAGAAACCCCAAAAACAATAACATGATATGAAATTTGCAAGCCAACACCCCAGGAGGTAGCAATACCCTCATGCACGAAAGCCGTCCACTCCTTGCCAACGTCGTTTGACGCGTAGACAATGATTGTATCATCACCTCCGTTCAGCCTCAAGCCGAGCACGGCTCTTCAAGTGCATTTCTATAGTTATATTGGGCTTTATATAGGGATAATGGAAAATGGAAACTACTATAGTATATTGGGATTTACGTAAGGATACTGGAAAAGAAAATGGAAACTATTATTAAAAATTGGGGTTTGTATAGTGATAATGGAAAAGAAAATGGAAACTACTATTAAAAATAGGTGTTTATAGAGGGATAATGGAGAAGAAAATGGAAACTACTATAGGATATCGGGGTTATGAATCTTGAGGAACATGAGGCGGAATATTACTGCTCGGAAGATGAGGCTTTACATGAGAAGATCTGGATCTATGGCATAGGTCCTCGGTTCTGAGGTCTGAATCCTGACTCTCAAATCTTTGAGTTCCAGGTTGCTACTTACCACCAATATACTACAGTAGTTTCCATTTTCTTTTCCATTATCCCTGTATAAACCCCAACATATAATAGTAGTTTCCATTTTGTTTTCCATTATCCCTGTATAAACCCGAACATATAATGGTAGTTTCCATTCTCTTTTCAATTATCCCTGTATAAACCCCAATATATAATAGTAGTTTCCATTTTCTTTTCCATTATCCCTATATAACCCCAATAGATAACAGTAGTTTCCATTCTCTTTTCCATTATCCCTATATAAACCCCAATATAACTATAGACTTCTGAGGACTTGACGGTTGGGCAGCGAAGCTGTAGCTCGTGGTGCCGACGGGAACACTGGCAATGTACCTGCGGGCACAACAAGACGAAGCCTACGAGTGACTCCGCGACATCCGTGGCCATCAGCATGTGTGTCCGCCAGTAAAGCGGAGCTGTCATGGGGTGGCATAAAAAATGTTGAGGTACACCGTTTCTCCACGAACATTGAGAGCATTAGGTTGTGGTCCGGATAGGGATGTCCATCCTCCTCAGACAACAAATACCACAAACACAGCACAGTAAGCGGCAAACCAAAAGAGCAGTTTGCTGTCGGCAAGCCCTACATAGTAAATGATTCCTGGTTAACCCACTGAGAAGCAGCCTCTGACTCAAATTTGATGACATACACGTTGCCTGACGCATCTCTGCCTGTCATCCGGATTTCCAATGCCCAACAGGCCCAGCTCACCTATCCCCCAAATACAAAAGCTCACCTATCCCCCAAATACAAAAACATCCCAACGAAATCCTGCATCTCGAATTCACACTCCGTCTACACATTCACGGATCTGGGTATAGAGAAAGAGTGCGCATCACATCAAGCATGTAATCCCAATATATCCCAATACACACTCCTAGCTGAACCTCATGTGATCCCGATGAAGGGCCTTGCACCCGCGAGGTTCGTACCCTGGCACGCACGTCCGGTTTCACTAAGTGGAGAGATGTAAATCAGGGGATGCAGGTGTTGGGAGTTAGGAGGTCCGGGGGAGGGCAAACCACTGGTAGGATCAGAAGAGGGAAAGCTCATGGTTATGGACTCAAATCGCATGGGTTTGCAATCATGACCCCCACGCACGTCATGGGAGAGGCCCACCATCGCAAGGTTCGGGGCTATAGCTCCATTTGTCAAAATGGCTATCGGCTATCGAAAGACAAAAGAAGTTCATTACAAGATGCTGGCGACTCATCCTGAAAATCATCATCATGCTTCTTGTATTGGAAGTGGGCTTGTTTGGTGACTTCCTCCTCCCTCAAGACGGATAGGAGTGCGGGGCTTCGAAAGTAGGCTGGCGTCAGACGGGATCATATGAAGCTCATCGGGTTTCACGATTGGGATCTACGCCTTGGGGTTGAGCAAGCGCGTGGGGACTTCTCAGGATTGGGTACGGCTTCCGGTATGGCTGATGTCCGATTTTCAGAGAGTTGGGTGAACCACCCCTCTCTTTCACTTCCATTGGGATTGACATCGAACCAGACTCGTTGGAAGCTCAGTTTTCAGGATCTGGGTAGCTCAGCCATGACGTCCTCCAACTGAGCCTCAATGTCCTACAACCTGGAACCCCCGGGCCTCTGGTAAGGATTCTAACTGATGAATCAGAGAAACTCTCATAATACATGTCGGCACTCGCAGTCCTGAAAGCATTAACTCATTTCCACCGCGATTTACAATGCGCCTGTGTAGATTTTTTTTGGTGCTTTCAAGAAGTGAGCATACCCCAACAGGCCCTGAAGATCTGGAAGTGTTTTTTGCGGAATTATGAAGGTCATCACTAGGGTTCTTGAGTCCTTGAGACACTCCCACATGCCATACAGCAGTCATTCATTTGATGTACATCTTCCTACCAACCCAAATGGACGCTACTTCAACTATTCACATGAAGCTTTCTTGCAGTCGGCTGACCCTACCCAAGTAGATGTCAAACTTCTCCACCAGAGCCCAGTCCTCGGGAACCCCTAGGGAGAGGGCTGAGAGTTTCAGGCTAACAGAGATTTGGGTTTGCGTTGACAATTTGAGACCTTTGGACTGGAGATGCAATTTTGGTTCTTCACGATAAGGCAGAAGCCCAGAAAGTGCTTATTCTCTGAGTCATAGCCTAGATGGCTCATCTGGCTAGATCCGCCCTTTCTCAGGAATTGTCAGGAGATCCTCCGGAAGAAAATTTCATGAACAGACTTCAAAAATTGCTGCTGCCGAAAATGCTAAAGGGAAGCCTGAAGACTCTCTAAACCCTAAACCCTAAACCCTAACTATTCAGGCCCCGAGCCTTGCTGCAATCTGAAGGCCTAAATAACTAGGATAGCGCAAGCTGACAAAATGTATGGAAGCTGTGCCTACATAGAAAGCGAAGATTTCAAGGAGGAGCCCCTAAACAACTAGAAACCCTAAACCCTAAACCTAAACCCTAAACCTGTTACTATCAAGAATCCCCCATTGCTTGCGGACAAGGGGCCTGGCCGTTCTTGGGACCTTGAACCAATCCTTGGCCCTCAACTAATCACCTCGCCTAAATAATAGCCACCCCCACCCCCCACCCCCACCACCGGAACATTAAACATTCCCAAACATAACATACCACTTTGGGAATATTTAATAAGGGGGTGGGGGGGCATTAACATTAGGCAGACGGGATGAATAGATCCCTCCAGAGCAGCAAGTACAGCAGAAAAGCGACAACCCCATCTCCACGCAGTTTCCCCTCACAAGGTTCCTGTAATCCCCAAAAACAGATCTATGGTCCACACGAAAGGCCCGCGCTCAAACTTTATACATCAAGACACTAAAGCTCAAACTGGAACCTCAAACCCTCCTCAATCCCAAATCCTGACCTAAGCACTAAAGCCTTAAATTAAACCCTGGAAACTCAGCTTTGGGATTGAGGCTCCAGAAGCCTCAAGTATGGTGAAGTTCAGGGTTTAAGGCTTGAGGTCTTTTGGGCACCCTAGATCCTCCTGGTGAAGGGATGGCTTCGGGGAGTTTAGGGTCGAATTTTGAATTTTTTGGTCTCGGGTTCGGATTGATCCGCTCAGTCTTTGAGGTTCAGGGTAAGCACGGGGGTCTCGAAATGGTACCGAACCCTAAATCCTAGACCCAAAGCCCTGAACCCTAAAGCCTACAACCCTAAAACCCTCAAGCCCCATAATTTATTCCCTCATTCCCTGCTTACCCCCAGCAAGCAAAATCAGTCCTCGCCCACTCCCGGATAGTCTGGCCCAGTCACGTTCCTCCAGAGCCAGGCTTGGAAAAAAGACGTATTGGGGTTTAGGGTTTAGGGTTAGTAAGGAATAACCTAATACATTAGGGGATTTGGGGTTTAGGGACTGTCTTCTTCGGCTTTGTAGGCAGGATCTCGAAAAGGAGCTCTTAAAGGAGTCATGTGGGCTTTCTGAAAGCCCAAATTGAGACGTTGCTTCGGCAGCCATGTCTAAAAACAAGGATAGCAACCAAAACCTTGCTCAATTGCTGAGGGCTGCAACTCCTTCCCTGCACCCCAAACTCTTTTTAAGCCCTATCTCGCCCGAAGTCCAAATATTTCCCTAGACCGTAGCTTTCCCTATACCTTGCAAGCTGTAAGATATCAAGCCATGAGCCTAAATCCTTCCCAAAGCCTTAACTCTAAACCCCAAGCTCCTTCTCAGCTCCCGTCTAAGGAGTGGCTCTTGCAAAATCAGTTGGGGGTTTGGGGTTTGAAGTCTCAAGATTTCAGTCTGCATTATGTCGTAAAGTCTATGAGGCTTTGAGGGCTTCGTGCCTTGTTCTGTCGGGTTCCACGCACTTCTTGCCGACTGCAGCTCGATTGGGGGGTGTGTCTTCAGATTGCTTGCGGAGGCTTGTAAAATGAATTCCATCCTGCTGCCCACCTCTCAAAAACATCCTTCCTCTGCGTGGCTGTGCTTCAGGGGCAATTCAATAGCCAGAATGCCAGGCTGAACCCACAATCCTTGAAGCAAAAAAGTCAGAAAGAGACATCCCTACACAGCACCAATTCAATCCACAAGTGCCCACCCCCGCCCCTCCCCTGTTCTTGCCTTTTTAACTTTTTAGCAGCAGTACCCATCTGAGCTCAGTTCCAGTACAGCTCCGCTGTGAGGGTAATGTTGATCTGCGGTTCCGGTGTGTTGTCCTAACAGACCGAAGGCTGTAGGGAACTTCACACAAGGGCTTTGGCCTTGAACACTTAGGTGTGAAGGGCTAGCCTCATGGCTTTGGGTTTCAGCTGCTTGGGTTTCGGGCTTAAGGTTGGTTTAAACTGTGTTTTTCAAATTAGGGTTGAAGGGCTGCTGGTGGATCCTCTGAACAGCCAGATCTCCCCAAGAGTAGCTTGTTGCTTGCTGAATCCTTTTTTGGGGTGTAGGTGGAGTTAATGGGGATTTATTCTACAGACTGGTGGAGCTCATGAATTCAAGCTAGAGGGTGGGACTCAAGAGCAGCTGCTAAGCTGGAAAAGAATGCACCAAGCCCCGTGCCACAAGCGTCAAGTCTTGCACGTAGATGCTGTCCGCGACTTGTTCTGTCTGGTTGTCCTAGCAGGCGAGCGAGCGAGCGAGCGAGCGAGCGAGAGAGAGGGAGGGAGAGAGGGAGAGAGAAAGAGAGAGAAAGAGAGAGAAAGAGAGAGAGAGAGCGGTTTTAAACTTTGGATCTTGAGGCTTTAGGGGGCCTGGGGTAATGATTCTACGCTCGACTTAGGGGGTGTTGGCTCCCTATTGCCGGGGGATTAGCACTGGTGAATGATGACAACCGTCCCTGATGTAAACCATGGCCGCAATTTTGATAAACGCCTTCTAAAATTCCTTAACCCTAAACCCTAAACCCAAACCCCAGAACCCTCAAGCTACCATAGGGATTAGGAGCCCGAGCCTTCGTTCGGCTTCCCGCGCGATTACTTCAAGCAATGGTGGTTGAAACTTCAAGCTGTGCCGTTTGCAGCGGGAATATGGGATAAAGGTTCATGAATCTGCCTTCACACTGCAAAGACCTAAACCCGAAACCCTGTACCTTGGACTGCAAGTTCAGACATTGAAATCGCGTACCTGAAGCCTCAACCCCATACACTAAGGCCTGCTTCCTTCCGGACTTCCTACTCATTGGCAGGGAGTGGAGGGATCCCTAGAGTAGTCCCTATATAACCCTCAAATCATCACCCGCGCAACCCATACCCCCATTTTGCACTGACTGCCCGTAAATTTAAACCCCCTGGGGGGGCTCAGGACGCGACCTTGATCAGGACGCGTCCAGCAAAAGTGGCGGGCTGAATCTGATTTCCTTCCTTGACGGTGAAGACCTGAATTTTATCGGCTCAGGGTTTAGGGTTCAGGGGGGTAGGACTTGTTAGCTTTGGCGCTGAGGCTTTAGCGTTTGAAGGGAGGCTGTGCATACCGCTCGGAGGACAAATGTGAGCATCCAAGATTTCCACAAGGAACCAATCTTTCAGCTTCGTTTTTGATTGAGCCCCAGCTCAGGCAGTAGATTGCATATGGTCTAAACAGTGATGATGGAAGGAAAATGCACCCTGGACCCTAAACCCGGAGATCACTCCGAAACCCGAAATTCCAAGCCCAAATTCTTGGGGAAGCTGGTACAAGCTAGAGGTGACCTATGTAGTATATTGGGTTATATAGGGACAATGGAAAAGAAACTGGAAACTGCAGGGATTATAGTGGTTATATAGGGGTTATATTGGGGCTATATAGGGATAATGGAAAAGAAAATGGAAACTACGATGTTGGGGTATATATTAGGGTTATATAGGAGATATACTGGGTCACGCTTTAGTATTTCATGTTACCATCCTGATTGTCCTGAGTTTGGGGCTGGGGCATGGGAGGTCTCTAAAACTGGGAGTGCTTAGGAACTCTGGGGCTTTGTAGGGGCCATGGGAGGAGTATGGGTGGTTCCTATCAGGGATTCTACGCTATTAGGCTTTTGGGTACTCAAACAGAACAGGAGATCATGAATGAAATGCAAACTGAGTTTCTATAGGGGTTTATCAGTATGGGCCCTTACTACAGGGACGCTAGCATGCCGATACTATTCCTTTTACAAGTCCCGGGAAGGACCCAGAATCGGCCAAAACAAGCTACGGGCCCATAGTGCAGTAGCCCCCCGTAGCTTGAAACTTTTGGTCGGACATGCAGGAGCAAAGCTTTCGCCTAAGACTGGCGTGGCCTCATTGTGTTCAAAGCCTTGGACTGCTCCACTCTTGAGCAACAAGAGCCGTTTCAGCAGACTGTGAACGCTAAGCCCAGAAAGCCAAAGCACTCATATATGCCGCGTGCCACGAGGTCCTTCACCATATTTTCTTCGTATCAGAACTCCCTGGCTAAGCTGGGGGGGCCCTGAACCAGTAATGCTGAACTGAACCTAGACCCACGACCCTCAACCTCAACTTGTTCAGCACTCAGGAGCGTGCCAGGATCCATGCTGCAGGCCTTTCGACTGGGTCACAACACGCGAATCTCCTGCGTTGGCAGTAGCAATCGCTGAAGCTCTCATGGCACACAGAGCTTCATGGGAATTTTCAATCAGGTTGCTTGTGACGACTTGCAAGATAGCAGTGGCCAGGCCGGTTTTTAGTTTGACAGGTCACTGATTGAGGCAAAGGTGTTCTCAGAGGTAGGAGATAGGCCATGGCGCAAATTGATGGCAGTTTGCATGCAAGCCTACCCAGGGCTTTAAGAGCCTCCTTGAAACTACCTAAGCTGTACACCATGAAGCATTCAGGCTACTTGTTGTACTAATTAATATCATGATATCTAGTATACTATATTATACTATATTCTTTGCTGTGAGCACCTGCCTACAGGAATCATCCCGGTCCTCGCAGTGTTGTCCAGGATTTTGAAGGAGGTCGTCCCAACTGGCACAGCCCTTGGTAGGTGGAGAGAGGTGTGGATTGAACATGTCGACTGTGGCTTAGATTATATGCTTTAGGCGAACCCCCCCCCTGTAATAGTGGTATGATAGGAATATAAGACGACCCTAAAGTCCTTAGGATCCCTTATAGCCACTATTACAAGGTGGGGGTTTCACCTAAGAAATGCCACCGGAATTCTAATGACGTAGCAAATGGAAGACTGAAAGCATGCGCTGGAGAGGTCAGAAAGAAGTGGCGCCAGAATGAAGAGCCGATGAAATCCTAGCAGAAAAACAGTTCCCAAAATCAGTGTAAGGAACTTGAGTCAAGTTACGATAATATGGATGAATATCAAGTAGTTCTGCGTATATCAGCACTCCAGAAACTTGGGTAGGTGACAGTAGCTGACTCGCATCATCAAACACATGCCCACGACCTGCCATCCACAGAGATGCAATTACGACGCCAAGTAGCGATGCAAAGCCGTAATCGGGCTCAAACACCTCCTGCGTGTACGTCGCTGCGATGTCAAATGACAATCGCACACCTTGTACCCCAGCAGAATAGCTGTACTGAATTATTGAATAGTGGTAGTCATAAATGCAGTAGATGCCGTGGTAGCTGTGGCAGTGGCAGCAGCAGCTGCAGCGGCTAGAATAGCAGCAGCATGACAAGCACCACTTGCAAAGTGTGCAGCTACAACAGGAAATAAGAGTCTGAATAACTCCTTCCAGCCAGATCACAACAACATGCCCTCGATGCGGCATATGTCTTCTGATTCATTTGGGCTGTTTGAGGGAACACCTGACACAGGAGCAACGGGTAATTTAAGTAGAAGGCATTCATCAGTAGCCACCTTCATTCCTACCAGGAGCTCTTTGACTCAAATGGGCGTTCTCTATTTGTATGATCGCTACCTCGTACCAACTTTGGGGCATGTTGCCCCTTCTTACAGTGTTTTTCAGAAGGTGAACTGCCTTAGCAGCTACAAATGGTCCAAACTCAGGTAATCTGTACAACAACAAGACGCAAGCTAAGTTGAGGGATGTTTCCATTGAAAATACCTTCACTCCTGCTCCTGCCTGGCTCCCCACCACACCCCTACAAGAACACACCTGCAAAAATGAAGGCTGTCAAGGGTACGTTGGAGGCATAAGCTTCATGAGGGTGCGGTACACCCCCCTTTGTCTGGAAGTGCGCTCAGACTGGGGCTCAATGGGAGAAGCCAGGAGAAGAACCTTCCTGGTCGTCAAGGATTAGGTGTATGGCTTTGTTCAGACCAAGGCACGGTATTCCACAATGCCCGCAGTGTTCGCTGGCTCATCCTCATCAACTTCCACAGCGAGGGTGTCAGACTCAAGACAGCATGAACCCTATCCGAAACAGAGTGCCTGAGTCAGAGTCCCCTGGTCTTAGGGACTTGTGCGCACCCGAATTCGGCGTTTGAACTCAAGCAACGTATGCTGTGAGTTGGCACCGCAGCCGACGTCGGCCTACGTGCCATCCAAAGAACATCAAGCCTGGAACCTGGCCTGTGCCACTTCTGCCGTGCTTAACGCTTTGAATCGAACCTGGCTCCAGAACCCAACAGTAACCCTGAGCCCTAAACCCAATGCAGTAATTATGGGCATCTATCACACCCAACCCATAGAGTTCTCATTAGAGGGGGGACACAAACCCCCAAGCGAAGATTGAGAACAAATCTTGATTCAGGTCTAGGACGCGGATCAAGGATTCAAGGGTGAGTGTACGGGAACACGTCGATCACCAGATGACCGCTATTTACAAATGGAAACTTAGTTTCTGAAGAGCCTCGGAAAATGTGTTTGTGTTCAAGGCGACATCAAAATATCAGCAAACCAGTACCGGTCACAGGAAGAAGGATAACTGCCCATGAAGGTCATGAAGCCTCATATGAGGCGGAGTTGATGTCCAAATAAAAAGAAAAGTGTGACTCCAACCTGACCTTTCTCTCCCTGATGCTTATTGGGAAATGGAGCAAGCGATCCCTGTAGCTTTCCCTGCACAATCCTGAACCACAATCCACGATCCGTTGCCCCATTTTGACTTTAAGGGTACCAAAGAGATAATCAAAAGTCGATTTGGGATTTCATAGGGGTTACTTTCAAAATCATCCATTTGCTGCCGGGCTGCCCAGGTTACTCTCCCACCGATGCGGAAGTACGTGTCCCAACTGTCTTGGAATTGAACGTTGGTGACGCCAATGGTGAAGATGGAGGTAGTGGTGCCGGTGGTGGATGAAGACCTTTGCATGCTGCTTTTTCGGCTTTACTACTAGGTTCAGGATTCAGATCATTTACACCTCCCTCTTATGGCTGCGGCAAATCTATGGGCAAATGGAACCTTCCTCCCTATACTTAGCCCACAGTAAGGTAGGAAGAATGAAGGATCTTTTTTGCACAAATATACGGAAACCCATACCCCAAAAGGTATAAAGTCACAAAGAATCCCTAACATTGATCCAGTATATGGAGCCATATGAGTAATAGTCTGAACTCCTAGCATCCCGCTTAATCACCCCCATAATACTCCCTTGCATAATCCCTACTTAATCACCTTTCAGGAGTTTAGACTATAGCTCATATTACCCGAATGCTAAGCTAAGTCAGTCGAGGCATGTAGGCTTCAGGGAGGCAACGCGTCACAGCATAAGGGAGAGGGCTTGTGGTTTACAGAGGGTTTTGGTATATAGTCCCCCTTAAGTAGCTAAAATATGGCTTTGGGTATATTAAAACAAGACCCCAATATACCCCATATTCTATCTACTTAAGGGGGACTATAGGCATGGGACCTGAAGTTCAATGCGCTTCAATCCTTGTGCGCTCAGAGTAAGTTCTGCATTTCCAAGCCCCACTGCATGCCTGTCAACTGTTACGCAGCCCAGCTACTGTGAAGTGGTCGTGGATGACGTAGTTCCAGTGGACGTGGTGGTGAGAGTGATAGTGCTGGTTGTCAGCGGGCTCTTTGGCTGATACTGGACACCTGCCATCACAAAAGCTCAGGGGCTTACTTGGAAGACCAGGGGAACTTAGCAAGTGTACTTCAAACCCCTACATGCCATTTGATAACCCCAGTTATCCCCTGTGCCCTGACCCTCCAGGCAAGGATTCTGTCTAGCGACCTGAAGTTTGATACGGCTCATATCCCCTTGCTGTGGTCACACGCCTCCTGCCAGATATAGATATATCTGTGTACTCAAGGTTACAGCTGCCACAGCCAAAAGCCCCTTGCAAATTTGAGAATCATACAGCTCTTGGGCCGCTGAAGTCGGACACTACTTGCAGGTCCTCGGGTAGATTCAACATGGCTACAAGCGCAATGAACGAGAGCATGGCTCTCACCATCCTACTTGTTGTGAACCTCCAAGTATGACCAGGAAGTTCTCTAGCTGGTACAAACAGCGAAACATCCCCCCCACCATACACTACCTCTCCGTGGTTTCTTATAGGTGGGGTCCCTTCTTGAGATCTCACAAGAAGCCAAGTGAACATCATCATTTGCAATCTAGCCGAGTCCGGCCCCTGAGCATCAAATCTGGGGTAATCCTCGTACAGCATACAAGACCCTCTGAAGCCCAGCGTGGTACTCCAGTGGGGCTCACGACAACTCCGTCCAGCTTGTCGACTTCCGGTAAGGAAACTGCTATTCCCACAGCCGCCATAGAAAAACATTACCTGCCATCCTCTACAAATGCTTGCCGCAAGATGTCTACGGTCGGCAATCACTGTGGTCACCGGGAATCCCAGACGCTTTGCTTAACAGCCCTGCCTACCGGTGTCGGTGCTTCGCCGTAATTGTTCCTGGGTTCATCAAGATGGCGAACGAGTTGTGGTCAAAACTCCTTCCGTGCCAATACATTGCCACTAGAACTCCTCTGAGGTCGATCATGGCCTTTCTGATTCCGTGCGGAACGAGCTCAGACGATACAAGTCGCTCAACTGAGCATTCGGGAATGTAGGCTGGAGGTTGAAGGCTCAAGGCTCGCCGGGTAGGAGATGCAGTCTCGGCAAGTGCCCGAACATGGAACCAAAACACAGCTTACGTCCCAATAACCTTGGATGGATCCTTTCGGATCCTATCTTCTTGGGGCCTAAACCTACGGTAGTAGAGGGCAGGATCCATTCTTCGCAACCCCAAGGCAAAGAAGTGCAAGTGCGGAATTTTGGGAGAATGTAGCTTGACTCAAAACTCGAAATCCGCAATTATGATATGAACCCGAACCAATATGATCCAAAATCAAAGTATCGTCCTCAACTCAAACTCTCAAACTCCTGCTCTCGAAGCTTACACAAGCCCTGCTTTGGCTTGCAACAATATGGCAAATGCATTTTCAACTTCAACAAGAGTCAAGCTAGGGGTCCTTGTTGGGGCATCCCCGTTTCAAGGATTCCATTGTTTGGGTCTCTACATTCGGGTCTCTCTGTTTGTAGAAACTACCAGATGGAACGCCATGTAGCCCCCGTCGGGAAAGCGGACAGCGGGCTTGAAAGAGCATTTTCAGGTTCCATGTTAGCTGCTGAAGGTGTAGGTCCTAAACGCCCTAGACGCGTAATTCGATTGCGGGGCGAGCTAGACCCTAACTAACCTTCCCACTGCTCTATTTGCGTGCTGTAGAAAGCACAAAGTATCAAATAGAAGGGAGTTCTATAGCCCCTTAACCCGAAACTCCTCACACACTAAACCCTAAACCCTCAAAAGCAAAGCTCTAAAGCCCTAAACCCTCAACCAAACATCTGCCACGCATCGAGGAGTAAACCAGAACGAAGTTGCGGTAGCCTGCCATTGTTGCTGGGGACATGAAAGGGGGAGTTGGGGGGGTCACAGCTTAGGGTAACCCTAAACACCAAAACCCAGGATTTGGGATTCTGGGGTTAGCAGCATTGGTCTTACAGAAGTTTACCCTCAAGCTTGCATAGGTTCATGGTATAGAAAACCCTTCACCGTTGATGGACAAAAATGCTACGTGACCCTGCATACAACAACCCAGGAATTGCGAGACTATCATACATTTGGTAATTTCCCAAAATAGGGGGACCCCAATATAGACCCCACTATACTATAATCCTTCATACTGGGACCCCCAAAATGGTACCCCTAATTTTGGGAAACCCTAACCCCTATAAGCCCCTATATAATCCCAGTTTCCATTTCATTTTCCATTTTCTTATCCATTTGATTCTCCATTATAGTAGGTACCCCTAATTTTGGGAAACTCCCATTTAGGGTTATGAACGATTTTGTCCACCGGATGGTGTCAGCCTGGCGAGGGCTACTTCTGACTGCCATAGCCAAAAGGGTAATTTTCTTTAAGTAATGACCTGGACCCCAAAAGTATGTAAAATCATGGCCTTGATGGCCATTATTTAGGGGTTTAAGGCTATTATTTTACATACTTTTGGGTTTAGGGAGGCCCTAATACACCCTAATTGTTGAAAACCTCAATTTGCCTGTCGGACAGAACAAGGCAAGGATGTCTTAGTCTATAACCAACTTCTTGAAATCCATCATGACAATATGGCCGCGCAAGGCGTGCGTGTCCTCCCACCCTCAACTCTATAGCCAAACGTCATTGGATTGTACAAAAAACATGATTGCCTAGTGTTTAGCCTTAAACCAGCAAACCTGAAATCCTGAACCCTTGCCTAGTTGCAGAAACTGCGCTGCCTCTTTTGGTAAGAAGGATCAGACAATTTGTAGCAATCATCAACACCGCGCTCTAAACTTGTGTATCGTAACACCTCAATAACCCAGGGACTCCGAATCCTCGGCAACTGGCGCGCCTATCATTGTGCTGGCCACCTCCGCTGTTGTACTGTCTCGAGAGACAGTGTTCACCAACAGCTGGTTCGTGCCGGTGAGATCCTAACAGCATAGATTATTGGTTCGGGTCATCGGTATATAGAGGGGTTATATAGGGGAATGGAAAAGAACATGGAAAGTACATTTAGGGCTTAAGAGTTCAGGGCTTAGAGCTTAGGGTTTGGAGGAGCTGGGTTGGATCGCCTGAACCGAAATCCTGAACCACAATGCCCCAGGAATCTGGACTCCCACTATGCCATGACCACTATGCCATGAACCTTAACACGCTGAGAAACTTCTGCAACTGACATCGTTGCTTTGGATGTTGAGCTGCACATCTGCATTCCCTGACTAAACGGATATTGGCTCGACTCAGAAAAGGATCGGCAAGTTATGTCTTAGAGCTTCTTAGAGTTGATGACCGTCCAAAACATCGTTCGCCATCTCGTCCAAAAGTTGCTATTGCATGCTTAACCTGACAAAGAGTTTGACGACAGTTGCTTCCGTCATGTTGAAGAAGCCGGTGGCGGCAACCGCTTTCAAGATCCTCCAGCCAAGCCCTATGAGACTCGAACCAGACCTGACACTTACGGAGTTTCCAGATTTGTAGCATTCCTGGAAAAACTCTGCCCAGCCGCGGAGTCCCCTGGCCTAGAGACAGAAAACCTTTTTGTTATTGTAGCACGGTCAGGCAACGCCTACCTACTCAGCTGCTAGTCGGACATATTGTGGCTTACATCAGACCCTGTTTGTAAGTTGCTGGCCTCCGCCAAGTACACTGCGTAGTGCGACACCTCGACATCAATGGCGAGATGCGATAATTGCCGGACATTGATGCATGATGGATACTTTTGCGCTTATCTGCAACATCGATCATTACTCCTGAAACCTTTGCTTTCAGAACTTTACCTACTATCAAGGATGATGCCCAAAATGTTGTAAGGCGCAGGACGTGTGGTATACAATGTGTTGCAAGACTTTCCTGCTTGGCGACCGATTTAGGCGTGCTTGCTTGTGGTAGCAGCTTTTTCTCTACTGTACGACTATCCCGTTGCTCGCAAGGTCTCCCTCTAATTGCAATTGCTACCTAATACGCGTAGAACTGGCATGTTTGTTACATCTCCCACTACTCACTACTGCATTTGCTACCGCGAGCCCCGTATCTATCAAGTACTGGCTGTAACTACTCCTCTTGCACAAGACGTTTGCAGGGAGCAAAAAAGAATGTACATGGTCAGCTCATTACACAACCCATAGATGCAGGGATACCGAAAAGGAGGACTCCCCAAAAACCCACCAAAATCCACACCCCCGAAACGACGGATAAATGACCAGTTGAAGAGGGACTTCCCTAGCAGGGGAGCTGTACACAGTAAAGATGGTCAGTGGTAGGCTGTTCATGAACTTCAAAACTACGCCCTAAATCCTATACGTCCGAAATGAGTAGGATTCCTTCTTTGCGGGCCGCCCACCATGGGTTTTGGGTTCAGAGCTTAAGGTCTAAAAGCTGAAGTGGCCGTCGAAAGCTAAGCTTCCAGCAGATGCTTTATCTGTTGTCAGGCTATCCTGTGTCCATGACACCGTCCCATTGGCATATTCCCATGTCGGGTCCTGGCAAACTTAATTAAGAGTTGATGGGACAATGGAAAAGAAAATGGAAACTACTATAGTATACAGCATTGGGGTTATGTAGGGATAATGGGAAAATGGAAGCTACTATATTATACAGCTTCAAAGCCTGATGAAGCATTCTGACGCAGACCACGGTTACCCAGGTTCCCATCACCATTGGTATCTTGCTGCGCTGCTAGGGGTCCTTTAATATCATCTGAACATGCTCTGCTACCATTCAGACTCACCCTACTTTCAGCCGAATCGGATCCCTACATAATCCCTGCATGCGGGGCAATATTATGAACTTCATGTCCTTTAGCATCTACGCCGGGATTTGGCTGCAACACCTCTTCCTGGCGATCATCTCTAGATTCCTCGAAGAGCGCCCTTGATGACAACCAACTAGCTGCACAATTCGGATTCAATATCACATCATCCTGTAGAACCCCAGCGAAGCCTTGTGACACCCTGATCCTTTATGCGAGCGATTGTCACAAGATCCAGGCAATATAAACCTTAATCACAAAAACCGACGGATACATAAAAATCTTCAGCTCCTAAACCCAGAAGCGCCCAAATTCTGCTGGCTTAGCCCCGGATCCTGATCTGCACTGAATTAAATCGCTTGTGTGAAGGCTTGCAAAGTCACGCAGCCCCTCACTGCCCATACCCTAAGACTTCGAACTACGAACGCTACGGCTAATCCCCTATCCGCAATCGTAAGCACGAAGCCCTTGCCTTAAGTGAGGGAGTGGATCCCCGTAACTATCCCTACACAATCCGTATGCTCCCTTAGCCTCATGCGTTGGGCATAGGGCATTCTGGCCGCAACGGCAACCGGCCGAGCTTCAGAAAGGATGAAGACTTGTGTAATATGTAATGTCGAAACCTGCATGATTCCATTGGGCTCTGGGGACAGTAGTTTTTGCCGGAGTGTAATCCAGGATTTTGTATGGATGGACTTCCTAGTTGCTCACGCTTCTGGATCTTTTCGACCCTCCTCATCTAACTTACGTCAAATAGTAACAAGCGGTCCGTAAACCCCAAACCCAAGCCCCAAATCCTGTCTTGCGGTTGTGACGGGAGACCCTGCATCTACAAAATCAAGCCTAATTGCTAAGCCCTCCATAGGAAATTGCATTTCTCAACCCTCAGCCGCATCGCCAGCTGTCCTCGTCGGGAAAGCCCAAGCCCTGGGATCCCAGTTGTCGGGCTTAAGGGGGTTAATCTCAAAATGATGGATCCCTTTAAATATATTATGGCGCCTAATGTATAGGGTACCAAAAAGGGGACCCTAATTTGGGGAACTCCCCAAGACTATTGGTTTGAGGCCTGCTGAGGTCTGTGCCGTTTAGGCTTCAGGTGGAGGACTCCGGCCCTCTGACAGTTGAACTGTTCAGGGGCCTCATTAACACTTAGCTGTCTTCTGAACCCCTCCAAGATGTTAAATGTTTAGCTCCCTTACGATGAATCAGAATGAAACCCAAAAAGTTAAAGTCTTCAGAAGAATACTGATGAATGAAGGTTATGATACCCATAACACAGGCGACATGCCCGAGTAGCCATGATCACCACAAAAGCTCGAGCGAATAGGATCCAGACGCAGAGCTGAAACTGATGGAGCGGGTGCCTGGGTGTCCCTGGCGATGAGGGCAGAGAGGTTTCAACAAGTAGCCATCAACCTCCATGCCGTAGCTCAGCTACTACCCGGGCCCTAAGAAAGAAGGGTCCTATAAAAAATTACATTCGCTGGAACGTAAGCCCTATCTTCGAAGCAACTCCGGGTGTTGCGGACGGGAAGCGGTGATCCAAGGCGAGTCAGTGGGCGCCACGCCGCTGTCATCGTAAAGAGCTGTTGCCTTAAGGGCACAAGTGTATGACGGGCTCTGACAGTTTGGGGGAGCAGAGATCGGGCTGTCATGTAACAATTGTAACAACAGTTCAGTACCCAATTAAGCGTCCCTACATAACCCTGATTAAGAGGGAACCGAAGGGGAAGTAGCATGAGGGTTGGGAAACCCATACACAATTCGCCCCCACAAAAAGCATTCGCAAAAGATTCTTATGGGATCGTACTTCAGCCGGCCATCTCACATCCCCAAACAAGCACTAAGCAATGAAGCTTCAGAAATCCTCAGGAAGACCTTGACAGCACATGACAGGACCTGACTTAATATGATAGTTTCTCTAATAACGGGACCCCAATATAGACTGCAAAAAACTACAATCCGTATTATTGGGAGCCTCAAACGATACCCCTAATTTGGGGAAACCCTCATATTCAACGGCCTCCGGGCCCGTAGCTTTCTAGTTCTTAGTAGGGAATAAGGGAACGCGATCCCTATGTCATATATTCCCTGATTCCATACTAACCCTAAAACCTAAACCCTGAACCCTATATGATATATTCCCTTGTTCCCTACTAACCCTAAACCCTATACCCTAAACCCTGTACGATGTGTTCCCATCTTCCCTACTAAGCCCCAGTAAGGTAAGGATGCGGTCCCGTGCCAAGACTGAACAATGACTGTGTGGCTGCTAAGGAATTCAAACTAAGTTACCATGATATGATTACATATATATATATGGATATATAGAGTTTGGGGTACATAGAATTTAGGGGCTTGATTTAAGTTACCAGAATATGGGTATATAGGGCTTAGGTTGTTATACTAACTTGCTATAAGTTCCTGAACGGCAACCCAGATGAACTGGCTTCCTGAAAGCAGTCTGAGCCCCTGGCACAGCCAACGGCCGCATTCTGATATGCCTTGGTAGCCGGATTGCTAGTTATGACCTGTCTGTAGAACTGGCATGCACTCTATGTTCACGGATTCAACATATATAAATACATTGAGGACCAGAGTCGGAGTAACTGGATTTTTCACAAGTCTTGGACAAAGCGCAAACGCAACCACAGCAAGCACAAACATGCAGATCGCCACCATGACCATGGTGCTGGCCATTACCATGACCAAACAGAAGAAACACAACAACTGCTGTTGTGATAACGACCAGGACCACCTCGACCACCCTCACCTGAACTTCTGGGGCTGCGACCCCAAGGTCGGACCGGTACCTCGACAGCTTCTGCAGCAGGACATGTTGAGCAACATTTCTTGGAGTTTGCGTCGGGCTGGGACAAGGTCCATGGGGCCTGATACAGGCTTTCGACTGCGTCACATGTTTGCATGAGAGCTTTAAGCATGATACCGTTTTGACCGGGTCTTGGCACATATCTAAAGCAAGGGCAAAGAAGGTGCAAGTCTTTCCCCCTTTGAACCAACTGGCACCCTGAAGACACGTGAGCTAGCCAGGCATCCAACAATTCACAGCTAGCCGGGGCGTGTGAGAGGGGAAGCTGTTGAGCCTCTGCGCTGCTTGGGCCAAATGGCGCACCGTCAAGATCTCTTCTAGAAAGTTGCATCGCCAGATGGGCAAAGGCTCCGGGGTCAGGTGTCATAACTTCCATTTCCCACAAGCCATTAGAATTGAATCTGGTCTTTTCCAGGTAACTCAAGCCGGCTGCGGTATCACCAGTCAGAACTTCTAAGTGCATGCAATGGCCACATGAACAAAATGACTCCGCTTCTTGCTTTGGGAAGTCAGTGCCCATGTGCCAAACAGAAGCCGCAAGGACCGTAGCGCTTAGCGCCTTGGGCATACACACAGCTCCTTTGATGATAGACATGACCACCTTTACGAATGTAGACGTCACGTGTACGTTCAGCAGTCGGAGGCTCAGGAGGCGAAGAACTAGCAGCAGCTGCCTCAGTTGGCGTTGTAGTCGGGCCGTTGTTGGAGTTCGGCGCAGCAGCTGGCCTAGAGCCTTCAGCAGCGGTGGTAGTCTGTGAGCTCGTCGGGGTGCTCGATGAGGACGCTGTAGACGCTCTTCTGCAGCAGGATCGATCAACGAGAACAGCCACAGAAGCTGATGCCGTGCACAGAAGTAGTGCTATGGCCATCAGAACCCAGTCGTAGACGCTCCAGACGTCCACAAAGTTGGGCTGTGCAGTCACAGGAGTGACCAAAGCAGTCGTAGTAGCCACAAAGAACAGCTTCTTGGAGAAGACGAGGAACGGAAGGCCAGCAAACCATGCCTTCTTCTGTTCAAGCACCTGGTCGCCGGCAATCAAGTCGTCCTCGTCAAAATCATCACTTGGAGGTAGTCGCTTCATCTCCAAGGGGTGCCCCGCATTGAAGAACTCAATGAACCCGGTGGTAAGGAACTTCATCAACACTGGAGAAGACATTACTTTCGTGAGCGCATCTGCGGTCATCGCCTCGGTGGGCGTGAGAATGACCCAGCGCAACCGCCCCGAAGCTCTTGCCTCTCTATGGGCTAATATATATAGTCGTTGACTTTTGTCAGCTGGCATCGACCTCAGCCCTGTCGTCAGTTCATAAAAGTCTTTACAGTCTGTGTGACTGTCGAGGGGAAACCAAGAGTTTCCCCTCTCCTGAACAGCTAATAGCTGTTGTATCGAGGGCTTGACCTTCCCGAAGGTTGCTTCAGCTAACCTCGTACTCACGAGTGTCCCACACTCGAGGCCGTTCAAAGCTGCCAAAGTTTCGCCGTGACTGGTCGAATAAGAGATCCGCTTTGCTTTCGACGATTGCATGTGCAACAGTTGAGCACAGCCAGACAGCTTGTACTTGGCAAACTCGTCGCTGGCAACGATGTGGTTGCTGGCGACATCCAAGTGATCACTCATGAGGACAACCAGGACTCCTTCCTGGGCGTAGTTCTTGGTTGAGGTTGCCGCGGAGGCATCATGGATCACCACGATGCGGTAGGAGTTGGATTCCAGGGGCCGGTAGTACACTGCCGCCTCGATGTCACGCTTGGCCCGCAGCACAAGTGCGTTGGATGCACGAAGGTGTTTCACGCAGGCCTTATTCATGACACTTTGCAGCGTAGAAAGCTCAGCCAGGAGGTCAGGCCGAGTCAAACCTGTCCACATAAGGCCGCCAATGGCCGATCGGAGAAGAGTAGTCTCCTCGCTGCTCAGCTGTCGTTCGTCGTCGTCATCTTTGGCGACCTGGACGGGCTTGAGCATGGAGACATACTCGTACTGATCCACGCGCAGTCCAGAGCCAACAGCGCTCTAGCGACAACCACAGTGAACAAAAGGAACGCGTTCTCGGGTGAGCTTGCCAAACTTCACCGTCATCTTCTGGAAGGTCTCATCCAGCCACTTCTGAATGCCTTCTCAACGGCCAAATCATCTACGTGAGTAGTCAGTGACGGCTTCGGCCACTTGCCGGGAGCAGGTGCTGGCCAGTACCAGTAGCACTCATCAAAGTGCGATTGCACGCCGCCAAGTTCACGCAGATACTTGCGGAGGAAGAGCTGCCATGCCAGCGGTGCCTCAGACAAGCCATACACTGGCTTCAGGCACAATAGTGCAAACAAATGCAGCTTGTCCTCAGGAATATTGAACTTCTTTGACAGCTTCTTGAGGTGCCGCCAAACGTTGCGAGGTGGAATGACGGCGATCATTCTCTCGACGGAGTTGAGACCGAGCTGACGAAGCGCGCGCCACAAGTCTTGGTAGGTGAGCCCCTTCAGGAATGCACCAGCCACATCCCAGCTTTCCAGGGATCGGTTTCCACCATTCACAGCTGACACCAAGATCAATCGTTGTGACAACCTTGTAGCCGTGGTGGAACGATTTGACATCATGCGCTTGTAGGGGTCATGACAGCCACGTGCACAAAGTCTGCTCTTCACAATGCGGCCCTCAATGGCTTTCTTCCACTTCCTGACCCAGATGGCATCTATGATGGCCACATCCTTTCCAAGATCGGAAAGAAGCACTGGCTTGAAGGCATCCTGATCCACAAACTGTGCCAGCTCCTTAGCATCACCCTTTTCGACCTCGGGCCATATCTTGTAGGCATCATCCTCGGTGATCGTGTCAGCGGTGGAGTCCACGCGGAAGATGTTGCCCTGGTAGAGGTCGGCATACCATCCATGTGATGCCATGTAGAAGAGGCTGGCATTAGCCCGTCTGTCTTGCTGGCCGACGTAGTGGTACTCGTTCTTGAGGTCGTGTTGGCCTTCGTCAAGTCGAACACGATGTTGAGCCTTATGCATGGACATGAAGGTATCTGCCATGTGCTCGGATGCCGGAAGTGCAAAGGAGGTGCGCTGCTTCTTGTTCTCGGGACCAAGAGTCACTGTTCTTGAATCAGGGCCATCGCGCTTTGTGGCATCCTTGTCAACCTCCATGTCATCAGGCCCAAGAGTTGGGCCATTGGACACCTCACCAGCAGGAAGAGGAACAAGAGGAGATTCCTCCATTGGAGTGCCGCGAGGGAGCCACTCTGTATTCGGAAGCGCAACAAAGTCCGGGGCATAGCTGTAGAAGTAGATGTAGCACATTTCCTCGCGCCCAGCGAGCCTAAGAGGTGCAGTTGACATGTCGGTGCCTCGCGGGTTGTCAATGATGGACATGCGGACCGTGTGTTTGCGCCATGCAACCAATGTCCCGGTCGTGTTAGCCGCAGTCAACATTTTCCGGAGACCAACACCAACCTTGATCCCATGGCATTCCTTGGAGGTTAGGAAGGAGGCTGCCTTGATGATGTCCTGGAGGATGCCGTCCCGCTGTTTGACATTCATATTCTTCGGATGCACAGACCACTTGCCGTTGAGGTTCTTGAGGTGTCCGAATGTGTCAATGCGGAAGGGCACACAAGCTTCAGTGCTTTGCATCAGGGAACGAAGTGCCAACCATGACTCAAGTTCTTGTTCACGTCGGTCGCCGTGATCTGTCAGGTGGTTGGAATAGTAGGTGCTACGGAAGATGCGCAGGTTCCTGTAAGGGACCAGATAAGGACGGCCTTGGTATTCCACGATGGCAGAGCCATTGTCCTGCAGCTTGAGGAGTAGTCCAGGGCCGCGCCAGCCCAAACCATCAGCATCTTCTCGATGAAACCCAATCTCTGTGACACCTGGTTGCGTTGACTCAGTTGGTAGCCGTTGAGGTCGTGTGTGCCCTGCACGAAGGATCCTGTTCTCGGTGATGGCCTGTGCTGCTGACGACAAGGATATCTGTCGCAGACGCAATGCATTCCCGAAGACCGTCGGCCTCGTCATATTAGCACCAGACACCGATTGGATCCCCGCAGCGTCGATGTCATAGAATGGGAACGGCATGGATCCCGTGACCATCATATGCGGAGTCACGCCTCCAATGTTCAAGGAAGCGTTTTGTGAGAATCCAGCCTCTGCTGCCACAACCGCTGACGACACTTCAATGCCTGCACGGTCAGCCTCCGCCTTGATCTTCAACATCTGGATCTTTACCAGATCGGTGCGCTTCTCCACCAAACCGGTGGTGGTATGCTGCCCTTGCGCTTTCCCTCGGGTTGTGCCTGCAGGTTCCCGCTGAATGTTCAGCCTCTCCAACTCAGCTGCGGCCTCATGTGACATAAGACAGCTCTCCTGATCGGACACCAGCTTTCGCATTGGTCCGAAGAAACGAAGCCAGTTGTGAAGAAGAACATGAAGTGCAGTAGGTAAGTCCCGTCCGGCCACCTTCACCACCACCTTGTAGCGAGTGGCCACGTCGATGAGGATCATGAACCATTCGTTCCAAAGTTGGAAGTAATCGGCCTGCACTTCTTCACCGAAGGTCATAGGATGACTTGCCTTCACAACCGGTTTCGATTTCAGCTTACTGTACTTTCTGCAGATAGCACAACCAGCAATCACTTCAGGCACAAGCTTTAGCACATCCGAGGGCATGCCTGACTTTGACAGCAAGGATTGCAGATCGCTCGCCGATGAGTGCCAGAACCTCTCGTGAAGCCCCAGGATCAGTCGCTTAGCCTGATCCACATCGTTACGAGCAAGTCGCGGAAGTCGGACCAGGACTCGACGGAAATCGAAGTTCGATCTGCGAGGAGGATCAATGGCTGGCGCCAGGTCATCGATGATGCGCTCTTCCTCCTGAGCCTCGTGATCCTGTTCTTCGGCATCAAGAACACGTTCTTGGTCTTCTGCACCTCGAAGAATCGGATCCGGTGGAACATCATCATCATCATCAGGAGGAACACGAAAGATGAACTCTGTGGCGCCAGTCCATCGTCCTTGTTCCAGAGCTGCCCTCGAACTGTCCTTGCCTGTCCATTCATCCTTGATGACTACCTTTGGGCCCTGTCCATCATGCGGAGTTGCCATAGTGGTCCGAGAGCTCTCAAGTTCGTCCAACGCGATGGGACCTTCATCCTCCCTGGGAGTAAACAAGGCAACTCGTGGTTGTAGATGATGTCGTGTGGCACGTCCTCGGGCCCTGTCGATCTCCCAGTAGTCTTTGTCTTGTGGAGCGGACCCGAAAATGGCAATGACCCAGTCCTCGCTGTAGCACTTGCTCTTGAGCTGGTTGTCCGTGTACGTGCGGAGGTCTTCCACTGGTTTCAAGGTCCATGACTTAACCTCTCCGCGAATGATCATCCTCAAGGGCGCGGTCTCGGTTCGTAGGAACGGCATGGGAAGAGGAAATGTCTCCGCATGAAGTGAGGCGCAGACGCCCTTGACATTCATGACTTTTGCAAGGATCCTCCGCAAAAGTGCAATGTGCAGAGGATCTTGACTCCAATGGTTGTGCTTGCCCTTGTACTCACTGATGATGTTCACGCTGTCGTTGACAATGTCGGTGAGCAGGCTCTTGAGCATCAAAGTGTCCACGGCGGACATGGTCATGCCATCAGGAAGCTGGATCTTGATCTCGTCCAAGTTGGGCTTCTTCAATGCTGCCTGCTTACACTCCTCGATGAGCTGTGGCATAGGAGTAGTTACTGCAGCTCGTACAGGAATACCAGGTCGTGGTGCCGGATCATTCGAGGAGGATGCTGCAGCAGGTGTAGGAAGTGAAGAAGCGTGACGGCATTCTCGAGGGATCAACGTATGTTCTGTGCCAGGCGGAGCATTCCTTCCAAGTGCACACTTCTCACACTTGTAGCCAATGAAGTATGCTTGCCTGTCCTTCGTCAGGAACTTCTTGAAACCCTTGATCAGCGCTCGACAGAACTGATGAGGGTAGATGGCCGCCAGTGTTGTCCGATTCTTTCCTTGGAAAGTGGCTTGCAGAACACCATGGCCTTGGCGATGTCCTCCGCAACGTCTGGTGGCATTACTAAGGGAGAAATTGCCTTGAAGCCCTGTTGCCTTTTGAATGGGCTTCCCTGCTTCATCCGTCGCGCCATAGGAACACTGATCAGCACGCTGCTTAGGTCGGCAGCTTGCCAGTTCCTGTTCCAAGGACGCCAGAGGGGAATGCTTCCACAGCGACGAACCCCATGGATTCTCGACAAGGAACCCTCGACCTTCTTCTTCTTGATTGGCAGCCAGCTTCTTCACGAACACCAGTGCACTTTCTTCCTCAGACTGCAGCTTTTGCCTGTCTTCCGAAGATAGCCTGTTTGCCGAGGTTGACCAGGGTCCGCAAGAAGGAGAAAGCATGATGACATCTGGTTTGCAAATCTCTTGCATTTCCAAGAGCATCTTTTGGTGACTAGAGTCGCCAATGTCCCAGCCGTACCGGTAGTCGACGGGGAAAGCAACAGACAATCCAGCCAACAGGGCCATGTATGACAGTCTTCCAGAGCCACTGCATATCTCCCAGAATTGCATCTTTCGTCTTGACTTCTTCGTCCGCTTCCAGTCATGGAAGTTGTCCGGAGTAATGGGCACCTGTCCAGACTTGACATAGAACTCCTCATGGATCGCTTGGTACTGCTTATCGAGCTTCTTGACCTTTTCGGATGACAGCTCTGGAGGATAATGGTCGCCCCTATAGCAGGTGGGCATGTCGAACTTCCTCTCGTTCTCTGCTGAGGCCAGAACATCAATCAGTGGTCAGAGACTGCGTCGCAAATGAGATCTGGTGCTGAATGTCTAGGTCCACACTGAAATTCTAAACTGGCCCCAGAGTCCTCCTTGATCTCGTTCGATGCTGTTGCTGTAGTCGTTGGTGGTGGCGCCGGTTGCTCATCCTCAGTGAAATGACTCCGCTTCTGCTTTGGGCATGTCGTCCATGTGAACCATGACCTCACGTCCTTCCATTGAGCCTTTGATTTTTCTTGAACACTCGAGAGAAAGGTTTTGGCCTTGACCTTTTCCTTCTCGTCCTCAGCGCTTGCCTCTCCATCCAACGGAAGCAAGTAATGCTTGGAGTCGGTGAGGAGGAGCCGGATCATGTGGAAGTCGTCATCGTCCTTCGGGATGATGAGCAGACCATCCTTGTTCTCAAACCAGTTGGACGCCAGCACTGCTTTCATGTTCACCAATGACGGATTGCCCACCAAGGCTGGGCACATGCTGGCGTTGCCGCCGATAACATCAGCCTTGTAGTGGGACTCCTCGAGACCGGGAATCATGGGAAGAGACATCTTGATCTCCCCAAGTGTCGTATCCGCCGCGCCACTGATGCCGGTGACCTCGGATTCCTTATGCTTCCACTCCAGGGCGTCCTTCACCTGCTGGGCCTTGTCCACGTCGGCGAGGAGATCACGCAGGGTCTCCGTTCCAACCAAACCATTGGCAGCTCCAGGGTCAATGATCAATCCTCGTCGACGACGTCCGCCAACCGTGTGGAAGATCTCGTTGCCGTCCTCAGTCTCATGGTAGGATTGATGCTGAGCAGGAGCTGAATCCTCTTTTGATCTGAAGAAGAACGCCAGCTTCTTGAAGTAGAAGGACAAATTCTTGGCCGGAGTGGCTGTATCTGCAGGCGATGTCTCTGAGGTCTCGACAGTGGCCGTCGCAGCTGTTGATGTAGTTGGGCGGCCGGTTCGTTCCAGGCTGAGGAGATCCTCGAAGTAGTCGCTGCGACCAGCGGTAGTTGTCTTGTCCGAAATGTCGAAGTACCTGGCAGGTCTCATTGGCACTGGATTCGGCGGATCCTTTGGTGGCGAGTCTCCAAGATGAAGTCCGGTTCGAACGTGGCGCTGTTGATGGGACTCCCATTCTTCTTCTTCGCCTTGTCCAACAGAGTCGCCGTACACATAGTACCTGGGAAGCCACGACCTAGGACCGTCAGGGGAGCTCCACGATCCTTTTGTCCAGCTCTTGCCACGTCCTTTTGTGGGTCGGCCTTTGTGCTTTCCTTTGCCCTTGCCTTTGCCTTTGTTCTTGCCCTTCCGGTACTTGCCCTTGCTCTTGCCGCCAAAGGATGAGGAGCTTGATGACCCTTTTCCTTTGCCCTTGACTGGGCAATCTGCCGCCAGGTGCCACTTGCTGCCACATATGAAGCAGCCGGAACCTGAGCCATGTCCTTTTCCTCTGCCACCGCCTGCACTGAAGACTCCCTCGGGCTCGACAGAGGAAGGTGCCGAAGTCGACTGATCCTCACCTTGATATCCAGGTTCCGATGCTGGGTCTCCTTGCCAGGGCAACTCCTCCGCCTCGTAGAACTCTTGCTCGTCCTCGTACCAGGATTGGTTGCCGTAGAGGTCTTCGCCACTCCACTGGCCGTCTGTCCACCACGCGTCGCTCCAGTAGTCGTAGTCCTCGGCCTCAGTCCAGCCGTACCAATCATCACCATCCTCGTAGTCGTCATTCTCATACTCCCCGTAGAAGACGTCACCAGAGGTCGTGACCTTGTCGACGCGGTGCGACAAGCGGACAGCCAAGGCGCGAATCTCGTGGAAGCGGCTCATATCTCCTTGCACTTGCAGACGAAGATCATCTTGATGCTTCTGCGGAAGTCCGCTCTGCTTCATCCACAGATAGCTCTTGGCAACCTGTCCGAGATCCAGGCCTGACTTGAGCTTGGCCTCTTCATAACGAAGCTCCCAGTCCGCCGAGTATTCTTGAAGTGATTGTCCGTGGGGCCGCTTGTATTCAAAGAAATTCTCCAGGGAGCGCATAGCTTGGGTTTCGTCATTGTCCCCATAGGTGTCCCTGAGTGCATTGCATAGCGCCTGCACACCGCTGGGGATATGGTGCTGGATGATGGTCACGCCGTCGTTCGGGTCGATGACCTCGTCGACGCTAAGACGGACAAGGGCTGCATCTCCGATGTCATAGCCTCCGTCCGGTCGCACCAACTTCAGCTCCAGGGCCAAGCGCTGTGCTCCTCCCTGAAGTCTCCCTGCTATCAAGGGTCCCACGATCTCATCTGCGACCTCGCAGCAGCGGTACCAGAGCTTCAACTTGCTGAAGAAGAGCTTCAAAGGGTAGCTCTCAATTCCAGGCTTCCATCCAGGAGGGGTATCTTTCCTCCACTCGTCCAGTGGTACTCCTCCTTGTCCAGGATTTGCCATTGCTTCCGCAGCCGGGCGTGGTAGTAGATGACTTAGTCGTTCGCTACCTTGTCCGTGCGGAGAATCGGGCCGTAGTGCTGGATCGCTTCCAGGCCGTAGGGCTCGATCTCCAGAGGCCGCCTCGAAGCCACAGCAGCCCAGGAGCAAAGAAGATGAAGAGGAAGTGGGCGGACCAGAATCGGTCAGCCAGGCAAGCTTGTTCGAAAGCTGTCCAAGGAAGATGGCTGCTAGAAGCAGCCTCGTGGTGGGATGTCGTGGGCCGCGAGGCCTTCGAGGTCGATGCCGAGGAGAAACGTGTAGTCGAACTTGTCCAGGAGAAAGGACTTGGCTTCCAAAGCCAGTCGTCGGCACAATGCCGAGGCGCCGTATGGCGAGTAGCCCTAGTGCTGGAGACGAAGCTCCGCTACCAGAATTGAATCTGGTCTTTTCCAGGTAACTCAAGCCGGCTGCGGTATCACCAGTCAGAACTTCTAAGTGCATGCAATGGCCACATGAACAAAATGACTTTAGCACTTCCGTCGTAGACATTCAAACATTGCCAGATGACTTCGAGGATGCACAACATTTTTTGCAGGCCTGCATGAGGCTCCAACCTCACGCCCTACACCACAAAGCAAACAAAACCGCAAACCGCCTGCAGAGACATCGTGCGCAGAGGTTGACTTGATTCTGCCTCAGCCCAAACCCCAAAACCTTCATCCCCAAGCCCTTAGCCGGCGCACCCCAGGACCACGATGAAGTTGGCAGGAGAAGCATCCGTGGTGCTCCTGCACGGGGCTTTGGATGTGAGGATTTCTCAGAAGCATTTGTAGCACTGAGGGTCGAGGACTTGGGATTTGGGGTTGATAATTCCGTTGCCTTAAGGGACCTGACATATCTAGGGTTTCTAGATGCCTGCGGTGTAGAGTATATAGGGTTCATGAAGTCTTTCATGGAAGTATCAGGATGATGGATTTATGGACTGAGACACAATATTTGGGGATTTGTGTCCAGAGATAAGGCTTTGGTGCTTTGGGGTTTTGGGACTCAGGGGTTTAGGATCGAAGTGTTTTGAGAATTCTGAGTGGTGGGATTGCACAGGTTCATGGCTGGTTCTGCGCAGGGTTCCGTTAACCCGACTCCTACAAGACCAAGCGTA
Organism: Symbiodinium pilosum; assembly: GCA_905231905.1. Taxonomy (NCBI): domain Eukaryota; class Dinophyceae; order Suessiales; family Symbiodiniaceae; genus Symbiodinium; species Symbiodinium pilosum. The sequence goes on along the minus strand of CAJNIZ010003180.1, from coordinate 71,524 downwards.
AAGTTCATCCAACTTGCAAACCCCCCTGCGACCCTAAACCCGAAACCCTATTAATGCCCAGGTAGGGCTTGGCCTCCTCGGGAAGGGACACACGGGGGCTTCCCAAAATTTGGGGTGGGGTCCCCTATTTAGGCAAGCAACCACATCCCTCCGCGACTTCTGTAGAGTTGTTCGGGCGAGCCGTGGTACAAACATGTCGGAGCTCGTACAACTTGGTCATGCCCACGACTTCTGGAGGTTAGTGGGGAATATGGAAATATGTCATAACTAGGGGGTTATATAGGGATCATATCCCCTTATTCCCTACTAAGCCCTAGCAAGAAGAAGCAGTAAGCCTGCGAAGTCATGCAAAGCTAGAGGTCACGACCCGACTGCATTCTCAGGAGCATGGCTGTGCGACTGTCATACAAGGTCTAGAAAGACAAGTCTTTAGAGGATCATGAACTGGTGGTACTTTGATAAACCCCGAATTGAACATGTACAGGTCCCTTATGCAATCATGATGGGAAATCAAAAGTCATCTCCCGATGTGAAGACCGCGGACCTTGGCTGATTTGCCTTGAGAGTAAGAGTCGTAGTGCCAACCTTGGTGGTATGGGCTCGTCGTCTGATTACGGAGACTCTTTTAATTGAATCAGAGAAAATTCACGCAAGAAAGAAGCAGACCCTGGCCATCCTCTTTTCTTGTTTACGTTTTAAGGCATCTAAGGCTGAACGAGGAGTTGGAGTTAGATTGTCATGATTGCGGAAGGACTTCAACAGCATTGGGAAACCTCTTGCTCCGGCCTCAGTTTGTAACCAGCCCCACGAAAACCCTGGCACTTTACACCCTTTACCGGATGGCAGCCCATCTACCCCAAACAAGGTGGGCCCAAAGCACGAGCAACCTCAGATTGTCTTAACTTAAGGGCCCCCACTTCCTCCACAACCTATTCATCTGGTTCTTTGTCGGCTTGGACAAGTGTTTGTACACCTTTGATTGGCTGTTGCATGCGTGGCAGCATGCGGAGTTTCTGAAGGTTGCATCATGCCTTTTAAGGTTTGTGACCTAGCGGCAGAGTGACAACGTGCTCTGAAAGTCATAGCGTAGGCATCTGGATCTAGGGGTTTACGTTGAGGAGGCAGACCCAGTAAGAACGTTGCCGTCTCATAACAAAGGCCGTCCCAAACCCATGCTTATGCCCCTGCGACAATAAGATTCTGACGGAGGGGTGCTAAACACATGTGAAGATTGCAGAGGGATCATGGGGGGTTTCTACGAAGGGATATAGTCCCCCTTCAGTAGGTAGAATATGGGTTATATGCGGATCTTATTATTATATACCCAAAGCCATATTCTATCTACTTAAGGGGGACTACATACAGCCAAACTCCGATATCAAAGTATGCGATCGCAGCAAAGTCAGGGAGCGCCGGGAGCTGGATAATACATGGAGGTCGATAGGCAGTGATCCCTATTATAGTGACCCTATACAGTATTGGGTCACTATTTCATTTATTTTTAATAGTAATACACAACAACTAACCTTAGTACTACAGTACGGTCATAAATGCCACTATCCTACTTGCAACACCAGATGTAATGTAACTACTCATGAACCTCCCGGGAGCGGTGTGGTGTCTTGGGCTTCCCCAGCCCAAACCGCGGAATCCTATGTCTCCTTACTTCGCTGAGACCAGCTCTGATCGACAATATGGCCCCAAGCTTTCTTCCCCTTATCTCACAACCCCTGAACCCGGAAGCTGCAATCATCACAGCTCCTGCACTCATAACACCTGACTAATCGCTGAAACCTATAGTGCCTGGACCCTGAAGCCTACATCCTCAAACCTTCAGTATTGGGGCTTGGGCCGGAATGTTGTAGCCCTGCGTCGCGTCTTCCACATGAAGACCGTTCGTGTTTTCCGCCGTGGTGGCCATGTAGACCTTACTTGTCTACAAGGCCTGCAGGGGGTCGAAGATGGTGAGAGTTTCGTTTAATTACCAATGTTCAGAACAAAAAGCTTTGTTTGGAAGACATTTACAAATCAAGTCTAGGTGTCAGAGCAAGGCAATTCACTCTGAAGGCACCTTCGGCCCTCCCGGAACTGAACAAACTCTCAGAATAATAGAGGGAATATATAGGGATTATGGAAAACAAGATGGAAACTACTATTCAGGGTTTAGGGTCTGTGGAAAAAAACAAGGTGTATGCACTCATGAGGGTCCGGAAAGCCTGTGTTCAAGACTTATGACAGACCCCAGGGCAATCACCACCCTGAATTTCAGTGGTGTATTCCCCTACACCCCAATGTCAAACACCAAGTTAGGTTATAACTGTAACTTATCATCGTTCTGCATATCAATAACCCATGAAAGTCTGAGGCCAAAGCCGTCCAGTGGCTGAACCTGCTGGTGTCGTCGGGAAGAACCCAGTTGATCACCCCTGTCATCAGAAATCTTAGGGTTCAGGGGTTTAGGGTTTAGGGGTTCAGGGGGGTCAGGGGGGTCAGGGGGTTTAGGGTTTTAGGGGTGTAGGGTTTAGGCCCTAGGGTTAGGGGTGTAGAGTTTAGGCGTTTGGCCGTTTAGGGATTTGGATTTCAGGCCAAGGCTCAGGTCTTGAGGACTTGGCTCCGGTGTAAAGTGCGGGAGATGTCTGCCTACATGGGACATAGTCTACACTCTGAGTATCCCCGCCTTCATGAGCCCTATAAGACTCCCCCATATCAACCCCTAGATAACCCCATTTAAGGAATTTAGACTAAAGCTCACGTGGGACATGAGAATATCCAAGCTTGATTTGGGCGTGTGAGGGTAGACCACTCCCCACACCCCGACGATGCAGTCAGCCGGAACAACATAATGAGAACCAGCCAGCAAGAAATTAAATTGAAGAATGGACAGGGGTGGCATCTGTATGAATGCAACTTATGGATCAGGGCATTGTTGTGAATCATCTGCATGTGGGGTGTCGGCCGCACAAACACGAAACCGTGCGTAAGCGGCTTTAGAAGTGTAAACAGAGCAGGGTCTTGAACATTACTAATTTGAGACATCTTTTCGGTTAGCAAGGTCCTGCAAATTCGTAGTTTTGGAGCAACTGCATTTAGTGCGTGGGAAGCGCAAACGCTAGACAGTACTTACGTGTCTTCGGGCCGTCAATACTGGCGAAGATCCTGGAAGAAAATAGCTGCTACATATCTGCATGTAGCTTCGGATGTAGGAAACACAAGCCTCATACTGCTCTCTAAACCCTAAACAGTTCTTGTTCTTGCTTTTGGTTGACGGTGAGCTTCTGGCGGGTCAGGGTTGGGAGGGTGGGGGTGGGGAGTCATAGTGTGAAGGCAATTTCAAGCACCTTAAGCTACTTGCCAAGCCCGACCAGGGCTGCAGAAGTGACGGAAAATCCATACGCGGCGCTGCTCTTCTCACAAGCCATGTATTAAATGTATTAGATGTATTAAAGCAATTCATGTAACCGTAACCAAATAAGTTGAAATATAGGGCTAGGGAGTAGTGTAGCCTGCCAAAACCCACGTAAATACACTGTATTACGCATCTCACTACTGTCACTCTGGGGTGTCTTAGCAACAACAAGCTGAACATCCTGCGTGCGGAGAAGGCTCTACACCATAGACCCACAGCTTCATTGACAGCTCTAAACCTCAAAGCCCCAAGCCCTGAAACAACAAAAACTCCAAACCTCTCACAAAATTGTTGACTCTAACACCTTGAACACCAAAACCAGACGACCTGAGCTTCTAATTCAAAGCCATAGCACTTAATTCCAAGCCCGTAAGCGCATCAAGGAGCCTCCCAGCTGATTGGCATCCGTGTCCGTGTCAGTGAAGGTCACAGACTGCCAAGGCATCAGGGCTCAGGAGCTCAGTCGCAAGATTCACTAGGATCTTTTTTGAATCCCACGATTTTGAAAGGCCTACAACTAGGCAAGTAGTCTGCAAGTCATAAATCATTTTAGTATCGCTCAAGTGGTAGTCCGTTTGTCCCTCATTAGTGGGATGCTTCACTCTAAGGATCCCAGGTAGGGGCAATGGACTCCAGCCAGATCCCGGCCTTGCAACCAGGCCAGTCAATTGTCGTGGTCGTGCTTGTAAACGTGGATGTTGTCGGGCGACCGTCATCCAGAAGGGGCGCCGATGACTGAGCATTTTCAACCCTTGGGGTTTGCGGTTTCACCATGCTCAACGAGTCACAGTAGACGTGAAGTTCCATGTGAGCTTTGTTAGCTTAGGAGAGGTGGGAGTTTCCTTTGGCCTAGCGCGATTGGGGGCTTCCCTGGATCGGGAAGTCGAATGTCACCCCACCAGGGGACCTCATATGTATTTGTAGGGGAGAATTGCAGAAACGGGGTGGAAATTGCAGAAGGAAGGATATTTTAGGTACCGCGTTCAACCTACCCCGTTTGCTGAAGTCACAGTCCTGGCTGAAAGCCTCAGCCCCCAAAACCTGAATATGAGCCTGGCATAAACCAGAGGGATCATTTCGAAATGTGTCACAACTCAAAAGGCCAACGGTTTTGAAATTCGACGCTTGAAAAAGAAGTGCATTGGCCGAACGATGGTTGTCATAGAAGCCACTGCCTGGCCTCAATTCAAAAACAACAAAACTCGAACTTTGAAAAACGTGTGCCTGGACCTCCTGAAGACCCATGCTTTTAACCTGTATATCTATTGTTTGGGGTTAAGGGTCAGTAATATGGGTGTTTGGGAGGTCCAGGTAGATTCTAAAAGCCCATCCAGACTTGAAAGCTAAGACTAAGACTGCGCCCACCCACCAGCAGCCCCACACAACTTGTTGTCTTGTGGAGAGAAGCCTCAGAAACACGTATGAGAATGTTCCTTGGGGACCGCACCCTAAATCCTGAGTCCTAAGTCTGAGCCCTAAACCCTAAGCCTCAAACCTTAGCTCCTGCACCCAAAATCCGCAGCCCAATCTACTAGGCACTCCGCGTATTGGCTTCAAGCAGGATACGGCATTGGGCGACTCACCATGCTCGTTAGAAGCATAGACCAAGACCTCACATTCTCATTCATCCAGATACATCTATCCTTCCGAGTCCGAGGGCTTAGGGTTTAAGGGTTTACTTGGGGTTTGGGGTTTACGGCAGGTTGGGTACGTGCTTTCGTTTGAGGGTTTTAAAACAGGGTAGGGGTAAGAGCTTCTCAACATCACAGGCTGCACACTCAGGATTTAGCTCTGAGACTTAGCATCATCACTTCCAAGATTTTGAGCTGAGGGTTAAGGGTTTGAAAATGGAGTTTGCGTTTAGGTTCTGAGGTTTGGGATTTAGCTGTCACGCTTCAGAATCACCTGCCTCGGTCTACCTATGCCTCTTGGGGCTGTCTTTTTTTTCTGTTGAGGGGCTGGATGAAGCCTTAGAACTCAGGCTTCAAAGTCCCCTGACACAAGCATCCGAGTCCTGCAGCCACTGCAGTAGCGAGCCGTTTCCAGTAGCAACCACTTAAAAAAATCCTAATGTCTTTAGGATCCTGTACAAGCATTGAGTTGATTTGGGGTAAACGGGATATTGATGGTGGCACTTGTCAGGCAAAAAGACTGCTAGCACCAGTTCGTCTGTCATGACCCACAGGAGAAAGGCTGCCTGGCAGTGATACCTATGTGAATTTAGAAAACGCAGAGGAGAACAGGCCATCAAGCAAAAGTCACCCAGAGAAAAGCAGCAATGACCGTCCAAAGCCAAACACATTCCAACACCTTGCGACGTCTAAACTTAAACAGAGTACCACTGGACATCTATAGCTTTTGAAGAAGAAGAGAATACTGATGTTCAAGGCAATGGCACATAGATCGCAATCTGTGTGGCTCCCAGCGGAGCAGCATTGCTATACAGCTGCTGTAGATGGTCTGGCTCTCATAATTCCTCTTGATGCCATCGCTGAGCCCTTGACCCCCTCCACAGTTTCTATGTCCTGCTCCACTTTCTTGTCCGATTGGAGATAACATCCCTAAACCCTATATACCTCTAGATAATCCCCATGTCCCCCTTTAAGAGCTCCTCCAAAGCCTTGACACTTCATCGTATCTGAAAAGCAAGCCAAGGCTGCGTAGTACTTGTTGGGATCGCAGGTTGCATTCGTGACCGAAACCTGTCGATGCGGAGTGGAACACGGGAGCTTCACAGAATTAGGGGTACTATTTTGGGGGTCCCAATAAGAAGTACGATAATACCTGTTTCTGGGAAATAACCACGCTGAGGAGGGTTGTCCCTGAGTCTGGCATGCTGCATGGCTATTCCTTACATTAACAAAGGCAAGACCAAAGCCTCATAAACAAAAACAGGATACCACGGGCGGGGTGGCCAGGGGCGATAGATTTTTTGCGCTTGTTTTCAGTAGGAACTGATCCTGGCTCCGGCTTTTTTGTTCTACTCCCAACTACCTAAATTTCATGGAAACCTTCATCTACCTTAACTCTCATGTCACAAATTCTCTCGTTCGGCTGACCCCATTCCACAAATGCAGAAATGCCGCGGAAAACTGAAGCACGGCAAGCAGCGCAAAAATCTGTTGTTTCGCTTGAAATCCCTGACGTGAACGTTTTGTGTTGGACGGTGTTGCCTTACACTCTCCCAACGAACATGGAGCGATAGGAGGGGGCTGATGTCCCTGCGGGGCTACATGAGGTTCTATCTTAGTTTAGGCGAGGTTAGATTCTGGGATGCAAGACCCAAACCCAGAACCCGCTAGGTGCATGGCAGACTCACCCATCTGTAGGCGCTGTGCTCAGATTTTGCAGGTTCCCCAATGCGAGGCTTACGTGGATGGCCCTTAGATGCCTCCGGTTCTCCCCGTACAAGCCTCAGCGCGCGTAATCCTAATGCAAGGGTACCCCCCTGATAACTCCCTGCCCATCAAAGGATGGAGTCTCGTGCATTTTGAACTAGTTAATATTACCTATCAGCCCAGCTAGAAGTGCCCCCGAACGCCGAATCATAAAGTCGAAGCCCCAAACCCTAAACTAAGCTTCGAACCGCAAATCAAGCGCCTAACTCCAAACCCTGACCCCCAAAGCCTACACTGCTGACCCCAAACTCTAAACCCTAGATCGCTGACTGTAAACCCCGAACTCTGAACTTCACGTCATAGTCCTACATCTCAAACATCAACCCGAAAATCTGGATCCCTCAAACTCTACAGTCTTGATCGCTTTTGTGCCTCCGTCTGCTCCTTTGAGACGGAGCCCAGGAGCTGCTTGTTTGCACCTTTACGATTCACTAGACTACTATAGGGGTAATGGACACTACTATAGTATATTGGGGTTATATAGGGAAGAAAATGGAAACTACTATAGTAAGCTGGGGCTCTATAAAAGGTAAAATACAATGGCTCTCTGGGGATTATATAGGATTATGGTCCTTCAAAATAAAAGTGATCAACGGGAATAATGTCGATCAGGGTTTGAGGTTCCATGCTTATGGCCTAGGAAGGATCGAGGGCTGAGGGTTCTGGTTTCTTGGGGCATTCGGCCCTTGTGCCCGTGTCCTCGCGAAGTTGCCCCCAGTGAGGGAATCGAGTGGACAGCCACGAAAATGTGAACAATTCAGAGCCCTTCCCAGCCCTGTTATGTCATGAACCAAAGCAAGAAGCACCAACAGAAGAGAAACCACAAAGTACGGCCAAGAGCATACAACAGGTTCACTAATTCCTGAAATCCCCCACCCTAAAGCCTTAACCCTTGAAAAGGCAGCAGAAAGCTTCTACATCTCACGCCTAGGCCTGCTACCAGGTATTTTCCTTTGCCCGCACTCCTCGTGAGCAAGTTCCGTAAGTTACTTTTGTTTATGCCAGTACATGAAGCCAGACCAAAATTATCCAGTATACTAGTAGTTTCCATTTTATTTTCCATTATCCCAATATGACCCCCATGTTTCCCTAATATAATGGGAAAAATGGCAGAGGTTAATGGGAACTTGATCTACATGATGACTCACACAGCAAGGTGCCAGGACACTCCCACCCCTCTGAGTAGTGGCCACACAACAGAATGCAGGAGTTAAGAGTTCAGGCTTTGGGACATCCTGTATACAGAAACTCGCGATTGTAGGGCTCACGGAAACCAAAACTTCACACAACTGTTGCGAGAAGCGCCAGTAGCCGGTGAAAAACTACAAACAGGGCAGGTCACCATATGTGTTGTCTGCTATGTAGACGTTCCACTGGTTCACGAAGCCATAATCCTGCAGCTGGGCCAGTAGGCATGCGTATCCGAAGGATCTGGAGATGAGAAGATTTGACCAGTTCCTCTGAAATCACATAAGCCATGAACTCCTAGTATCCGCCTTCACCACCCTAAATACTCCCCGTTAGACTATAGTACACATGGGAGAAGTTTTAAAACATTGCCCAGCCAACAAGGCAATGTGTAGGATCAAGGGCTAACTAACTAATGAAGAAGCGACCAGGCCTTCTTGCCTTCCTCAAGTTTTGTCAACTGAGCAAGAATCTAAATCTTACCTTCCTACTATGTACACTTATGACAAATCAACTCCTGACACAGGCGGAGGGCCCGTACTAAGGTCCATTCCCTGATTCCCTGCCTGGAGGCACAGTAAACTAGCTCGAAAATAGCTGGGAGCCTTCTGAAGTTTACAGTGGTTACCCTGCCTCTGAGTAAAAGTTCAATGAATCCCCTGATCTAGAAAGACATTCCCGGCTGTGAAGGACAAGCACTGATCCTTTCCCCGACCTCAAGCCCGACTCCCCCCACAGAAGCCTTTCAGCGCTCGAGACAAGAATACTCAGAGAACTTGATGTTGACCGGTCGCAGGTATGATTGATAATGGAAATCTTAGAGAGCCACAAAAGGATCCGTCCGTCGTAGCATCCAGAAACGACCATGTGACCGTGCCGGTGATGAGATTCTCTGCCGGATTGCTGTCCTGGGTTTTAGTTTGCCAGCTCAGGGCTGCTTCATGTTCAAGGTCAAAGCTCTGGTTCTGTACTAGACAGCCTAGGAATCATGGGAGTTGGGTACATAACCCACAATACTGTGATCCAGATGTGTGCAGCATGCTTGGGTTTCACTCATCCCTGGGCACAAATGTGTGCGTACACCTCTCCATGGGACGAGCGGTGATTTCTTCAATTCAGCATCATAAAGCCCCGGTACTCAACCTCAACAGCCAAGCCCTTCTCTCAAGCGCCCCTGAGGATGCTCATCTTCCCCATCGCACAACTCTTGAGATCTAAGGTCATTTCACAGCGGGTTCTCCCAGCATTCCCCTACTCTAGTCTCTGCATCAGCCAGAAAGCTCTGCAAAGCAAGTCCCGAATTCTATAAGCCCCCGTAATCTTGCATTCTTTGATGCCCCCTTCCTCCTCCCATTACACATCTGGCTCACGCCCACTACACCCCAAAACTCTAACGCCTGACCCCGAAATTTACTGTTGATTAAGGGGTGAAGGGGCGTACTAGAGTTACTAGAGACTAAGCAGGGGTCAGTATGTGGATGAACTCTTCCGCTCCCACTTTAATCCCTCATGTCACATATTCTCATGGTCTCCACTATGCTGTTCTGCATGCGATATTGCCTGCTAAGAACCCTAAAGCCTCCACCCCTCAGGAAGGGAGAGTCAAAGCCTTCAGTGCATCCCAGACGCCGTGAATGACACCGAGTCCACCAGACTCAAAGGGGCCCAATCCCCGCCGAGTGCTGGCAGCATTTCGGAGTTGAGGGCCCAAGTCAGAGATTCTGGGGGAGTCTACAAATTAGGGTTCCATTTTTCAGGGTACCTGCAATAAGGATGATGGTATCATGGTCTATATTGGAGCCCCACGTTGTGGAAACCCCAACATTCGGGGGGTGCCACAATGTAGGGATCCACGCGGGGCTTATGAGTTAAGTCTTGCCGCGGGGCAAAAAATCCATTCGGCATCTGATGTAGGATCGAGCGCTTGGGTTCAAGGTTCAAGCCTCTTGGGGGTCAGAAACTCTCCTTCAATGATTTTGCCACCCAACCCTAAGTTGTAGATAGACCTTAGCTGAGGCGGGCAAACTGGTAGAAATATCGTTATAAGAGCAAAGACAACATAGCTTGCTTCTACGACGCAAGATGAGTAAGAATAGCAGAAAGAGTAAGTGAGCGATGGATATCCGCATCCAAAGCAAGTGTGATGGTACCCATAATCGAAGAATGATGACTGCTGCAGGAATCGCGCATAGACTTCCAAACCATTACATAACAAAAAAACATAAGCAACAACATCACAATCTGAATGCAAAAGCCTGAACATACCGCTGGCAAACCTACAGACGTGTGGACTAAGCAAGGACAGTTCTAGATGTCCAGGACCGCTAGGCGGATGGACCGCGGGCAAGGTCGGGCACCATCCTAGTGCCCAGCCCTGTTCAGCGTTTAGATTGTCAGGTCCATGGCGCAGTGATGTGAACCTTGCCATTACCTTGACCACCATGCATATGGCATATCTATACGTCTGAACGACGAAAACTGGGGCCCCGACTGCCCACGATGGACTCGGAGATGTCAGTCAACATGATAATGCCAGACTGCCAGACGCTAAGAGTGGAATGGTTTTGGGTTCTGCTAAGACTGTTGCGGGCACCCCTTCCCTATTTCCCAGCAACACCAGGCAAGAAGATGGGACCAATACTAGCTGTGAATGTAAGATTGCCTTTGCTAATATGGAGGCTTCTCAAGATTAGGGCCCCTCTCCGGGAAGTACCTAATTATAACAAGGGGTCTAGTATTGAGGTCTGTATTGGCCACTGTTTTGCAAACCCCCATAGTGTGATCAGGGTCCGCCCCTCTCCTCTTTTTCTGCACACCAGCCGTGTGGCCCGGATTTGGTTTCGGGTTTTGTGGCACATATATAGCAGCCAGGGTTAAGCATGTGAATACCCCTTCCCGTTAGATGTTTCTTCAACTACTGCTTGAGACTTATCCTCTCCTGACCTTGTTCTATGCACGCGACATCGAAGTCTGGGTTCAGAATGTGTACATGAATGACTAACCATATTCACATATGCATTTATCCCTATAGATGCGCATACTAAGGCTTCACACCCTCTGTGGCGCGTTGAGGTAGGACTGAAGATTTGGATGCCAATGCGGCTCCACTTGCTGTCGACCAGGATTCGGCTTCGTCGGCTCATGGAAGGTAATACTCACCAAGGCAAACTGGCTGGCTGCAAGCAGTGAATGAAGGAATGACAATTGCTAGATTATTGGGGATTGCGGAGGGTCAGTTTTAGGGAACGATTCCTCAGTTCCCTACCAGAATCCTGTAAGCAACATGCCCGTTGAGGCTCACTGCGCCTGACTTTGGCATAGATTGGGAGTGGAGCTAAAGCAGGCTACGGGTCGTTTCTAGAGAAGAACCACCATCACCTTCATAAAGTCATAAAGCCATGAATCACCTAGGGCGTAATGGGGAATCAAATGGAATAGAAAATTGAACATAAAATGGAAACTGCGCTGATGCAGCTGTCAACTATGTTGGGGCTAGGTATTTTACGAAACACAACTGTGATCTGCATTTCATTCAGCGACTCTTGGATGTGACCTGGCTATAACCTTCAGGCTCCCATGCAGCGCTGACGTAGAAAACAGGGTTAACCCATTACGGTAACAGGGGAGTAATGGAAAAGAACATGGAAATGACTCTCAAGGGTTCTATAGGGTTTAGGGTGTAGGGTTTTTGGACCCGAGCCACTTGGGACAAGATTGCCAAAGCCAATCAGGGAAAAATACAGCCCTAAACCCTAAACCCTAAACCCTAGACTTTACCAGGCCTAGGGACTTGGTACTGCCATCATACAAGAACAAGGGCTCAAACACATGGGTGGTTGTCAAAATTTGGGTTCCGCTTTGGGTACCCTAAATATTGGGTGCCGTATTATAATAAGGATCCAAAGAGGGAACATAATTTTGACAACCACATGGACATGCCCTTGTTGGGCTGATTTGTAGCTTGTTTTCTCTTTAGCGGGGGGTATGGGAACCCTCGACCTGCCCACGTTGACACGCTGAAGCTCACCATGATTCTGTGCCCTGCCTCCGCTTGCGTCGAAAAAGCCTGAAGAAACAAAGTTACAGTTTTGCATTTTGGAGAGGGTCTATGGTCATATCCAACCCCACCGTATCCCGGAAGAAAGCTGAGAGACCAAGGAGTAGAAACTCGCGAGGTAGTCCCTGGGTTGACTCTCTCCCCTTATCCGCAAGCTGGCCGCACAAGGAGCTGTACTGAACTATTTAGGGCTTCTTGGCATAGGGGTTATAGAGGGAGTAGATGCGGGTTATAGGGTATATATTGGGGTTATATAGGGATTTTATGGGGATTATAGGTTAATTACTGAGTCTGCATGCCAAGCAACTCCATTTCCTCAGCTCCACAGGGGGGTTTCAGGGTCGAGGACAGAACCTGTGACCTCTCCCGCTACACGAAGCCTTCGAGGCCCTGCGTCCCTGAAGGGATTGGAGGTTTCTACTGACGGGGCATGCACTCTTCTAATCCAGTGAGGGTCGCAGGAAACCAGTAGGCGCTTCCTCAATGAACTAAGAGCTAATGCTTGCCAAGCCACGCCAAGCCTGGACAATAATGTAGTTGGCCCAGATGTTGACTGTGCCCGTCCTGTTGCAACAGTAAAGAGACAAAACGAGCTTCCTGACAACCACTTCACATTCGATGACAAAGGAGAACGGAGCCCCCTTCAACCAATGTGGGACAACATTCAAATGTCTTTCAGCCCAACCCGCTTGACCTCCTGCGCCCCACATGAACTTCTTGGGGCTTCTGCGCCTTGCCGGCCTCTTGCTGTATCTTCCATTACCCTCCCCTTGCTCCTGGGATGGTTTGAAAAGTTCTGCTCCCTGCCTTGTGCAGCAGCCACTTTTAAGTACATTTTGGGCATTGAACTCCGAGGCCTCAAACCCCAGCATAAATCCAACAGCTCTTGTGCTAGTCTGTCTTCTGCAATCCTGAACTGGAGACCCTTAACTTAATCCTAAATCCTTAATGCTGAGCCCAGAATCCTTAACCCTAAACCATTGACTTTTCATCCTAGATCCTCCCAAACCCCTAGAGCTCCCGAGACATCCCTATGTACCTCCTATATAATCCTTATGAAGTCCAACACTATGCCGCAGTCCCGCGGACGTAGCCCTCGGTTCGTGGGCTCGGAAAATCGTAGCTTCTCGCAGTCTTGTCGACATTGTTCTGAGCGATGGAACTGACTTAAGGTGCGGGGGGGGGGGGTTAGCGATAGTTAGTTTCATCTGGAGGGAAGGGCGATGGAAATGAATTATGGTTATGGGTGGTTATGGGGTGATAACGATAGTTAGGATTCTTTCCTGGATGATGGTAGTCAAGGTCTTAGAGGGTAATCGCCTGAAAGCACGAAGACACAGCAGTGTCACATTCTCCTGGCGTCTAGGATGACTCATGGAGCCCTCGTGCACGCTGCCTTATGCTCAGGTTCCTCTCATATGCACACTGGGGGTCAGAGTTTACGGACCCTAGCTCCTGTTAGAGAGAGTACCGTGGCTTCCTCTGGATTGAAATTCGGCTCAAAGTACAGGGAGGTAATTACCCCTCCACCCTATCGACCCTCGAAGCATCAAGTCCAGTCATAAAAGCTTCTACATCATCCAAGAGGACCACACTTTGCTGAAGAGTAAAGCAAAGCTGCGGCCAAGACCAACGGATCGGCTCCCGTGGCGGTTGCGGACTCAGATGGGCAGCTCTCATATTGAAGGCTCTTGTTGTGGCATTCGTCGTTTCACTGTTTAATGACCCTGCATCTCGGCTTGTGGGGTCCAAAAGTGAAACCTGGCTTTGGAGATTATGGCAACTCAGGCTCAGTTACGATGTTGTGGTATCCAACTTTCAAGCTACCAGCTGCTGGGGTGTGATTCTTTCAGGATTTGAATGCTAGAGCTTGCGTGTCACAGGGTTTGGGTCTTGGGATTTCTGTCTTGGCCGGTTTCGGAGCTTGGTCGTTGTCTTAAGTGCTTGGAATCATGTGTGCTTCCAGCGCTTCGAACTTCGCAACTCATGATAAGGTCACAACTCCAGTGAGACCCTTCCAGATCCAAGGATATCCACTACTCTAATACCACAAACCCTAAGATAGAAACCCCTAGCCTCAACACCCACAATCCTTCACACTGAAATCTTAGCCGTATGTAGACCTTAAACCACACCGATGCCGCGGACTAATGCTCAGGCTGGGACCAAGAGGATCCTAAAGTACTCGAAGGCTGGATTATTCGGCGCGGTCCAGCCTATCCTGAGATGTATGTCCCCTTCAGAGCTCCAGGGCTTAGAGTTTTGGATCCAGAGCTTTGGGCGACGTGGTGGCGAGGTGCCGGGATTTTGCATTTCCGGTTGCATGTAGAGTCCTTGCGGGTCTCTACTGAAGAATCCGTATCAGCGCGCACCAAAACTTAGAGCACAAAGGATCCCGAACAGGAGCCAAGCATCGTTCCGAGCAGGTAATAGCCATACCCGGTGCTAGTGTCTGTGAATGTAACATCTGTGATGGCAACCTGACAGCAAAGCCAAGCAGGTCAACATGTGCAAGCCTGGGCTGAGCAATTCATGAATAGAGGGAAAAACCAAAGTAGTTAATAATGATAACAGTAATAATAAGAATGATGATTGCAGGAAAAGAAAATGGAAACTACTACGATGAGGGTCTAACAAAGTCTTTCGGACCTTACTAGCTATGGAAAATCAGGAGCACGTGATCTTGCCAACCAAACAATGTAAGACATGATCTCCTTGCCCAGCCTGGCTAGGGTCGACCGTAGCGGTAGTTGTAAAGCTGACGGTGGTGGTAGTGGAGGGGACCTCAGCAGACATTTGAAGCAGTGCTCTTTTCGGAATAAGCAAACGAAGCACGCCGCTAAAAACTGGAATTGTCCGATTTCCTCAAAGGAGCCCCAAAGGTAGCACCCTGGACAGGCTTTGGGTGGCTCAGGGTTGTTTAGGGTTTAGGGTTTAGGGTTTAGGGGCTTAAAGTTTTGAACAGTTCAGGGCTTGCAGAGTTCAGGCTAAACATTTGGCCCGTGCAAGCCCTTTGGATCCACATCCAAACACGCAAAAAGCTTACTGGTGGTTAGTAGGGAATTAGGGAATGTAATCCTCATGTAAAAGAACTTACCGGGGGTTAGGGAATAAGGGAATACAATCCCCATATGACCCCAGAAAATAGATTCCCTTATTCTCTACCAACCCCAGCGAGAAGGTGAGTACAGGAGTTTCTCAAACTTACGGTCCCATTGTAGACAGCTCAAGACTGGTCACAATTTTGAATAATACCCATGTTTGTCTTTCTCATGATTTTGCTAGCCTTGTTGGGGGCACAAATTCCAGTACTTGGGGTGTATGGAAACGGAAAGACAGTGATTCTGAAAACTGCCCATACGGACTAAGCTCTCTTTTGCACGGATTGAGAACATTTTCCCCTCATCCCTGAATCAAAGCCAATAATAGCAGAGTACAATATGCAATGAAAATACGTACCTGCTGTCTGCGGAAAGATGTTGACCAAGGAAGATGTTGAAACTATCCCCTGCATCATGCCACAGAGGGAACCATGCAATCCAATCTCCCTGTTTACTGTAATCCACCGATCATTGCAACATCTTAGCCCTAAGAAACCCACTTGTTTCCTATCAACATCCCTTTCAAGACCTCCCTTCCCTGCAAAACAAAAGGTACCTGATTGAATTGTGCAGTTTCTCCAAGAAATTGGTCTGACATTTTGAAACATAAGCAAAACCAGCTGGGTTCCTGACAAGCTCATCACACACTTTGATAGGACAGAAAAGTACAGGAAAACCACGAAACATACCTACCATCTAGGTATTGTCTTCCTGAACCTGATATAGTTTCAGATAACTGGCTCTTTTTCCAATGTTATGCTTCAAGAAGTGTCATTTTTGCCGTTTAGATTTTAGATTATTTTGCTTCCTGGAATACCCTTTCAATGCATTATTATCCTGTTTCATTTGTGTCCTTCAGCAAAATCGAACCCGGGGAACACCTCTGATGTTCGAAGCAGGATTGGAGATTTATCCTCCCCAAACACTAGCCCCCTAGCCTAAACACCCCCAATTAATCTGGTACAAGCAATTTATGTCATGGGTAAGCTTTGATTGCGGGGGGTTGGGAGGTGTACTTTTACAATGGATGAGATTCGCAAGGCCGATGGAGGGCTTGTTCGATTTTACGCCTGAGGCCAATGCAAGCGATGCTAGCACGCCTCCTTAGCATCGATTCCTTGCGCCGCAACAGTCTTACATACAACAACATGGAAGCCATGGTAAGCAACCTTAGAATAGTAGGCTGAGCACAGGAGAAGCCTGCACTGGCTTTTGAAATCAAAAGTCACTGAAACTATGCCAAGAGGCAGTTGAGGTGGTGAAATTCTGCGATGAGGCTTCAAAGCAGTTGGCGAAAGATGGTGTAGATGACACACCGTGTGTGTTTAATCCATACATCCTCGGAAGCCAAGCATGCACGAAGCAAAGGGGGGAGCGGCGTTCGGGCATATACCAACGGGTATGTGGTAGACAGAGGTTGTACTAGCCCGTATCCAAGGCCTGTTTTGGTGCTTCGGGAAAGAATTGATTGTCATAACGAGACCTATCTGGTTCACTCATGATGCAACACAAAAAAACTGCCCGGCCGTTAGGTGGTCTATGTACACGAGCAGGATTCTTCGGCTTGCTCCCAAAAACCTCACCACTCTGAACCCTAAACACAGACACCTCAAATGCTCCGCACATATTCCGATTGCAAGCAAGCCGCACAAGGCAGGTCCTCGTTTGCTGATCTGTGTTGTCTGGAATGGTGTAACCTGTCAGCCGGGTCAACCCCCAACGCGCTGACATTCCCCATGTACCCAAAGTATAAGAAACTTCTGGTTTATGGGTGCCAAACCTCATGAGAGGTTTGGATCCTTATCGTGTTAAAGCCTTAGAGCGCAAGGGGCCCATTCAGAAGGGAAGTATGTCGGAAGCATCTGTTTGGATGCTTAGGAATCCAGAATTCTATCAAGAAATGCTACAGCTACTACCGCCCGGTAGTTCCCGATTCACGTGAGGTTACTCCTCTAACTGTTTAGGGTGTAGGGTACCCTCTAGCATCCCGGTCTGCTTCAATGTCTGTACATACGTATATGGTAGCTTCCATAAATGAGGGGTCCCTAATATAGACCCAAAACTACCGTAATCCTTATTATAGGGATCGCATGGAAGCACCCCTACTGTTGGTAACCCTCAAAACGCTGTCCCATGGCATACACAAATTTGCAAAGACACATCGTACGTGTCAGAAAAAATAAGCCCCTTAAGCCACCCTAAACCCGAAGCCTTTTACCCCAAACCTTAAACCCCAAACCCTTAAGCCAAAAGATCGCAGACGGGCAGCTCAGTACGGTCGGCCCTGGCGACACTCCTAGCAACATGCGGAGGCACTTTGAATATGCAGTATGCAGGGGTTTAGAATTGAGGGGTTCAGGCTGTAGGGTTCTTGTCTCAGGGTTTCTGGAAAATGTTTTGAAGTTTCCTAAGCTATGGGGCTATACAACGTGGATGATCACTTCTGGAAATGTCCATATTGAACTTCCAGGTACGTATATGTAGGGAAGTTTAAGGCCCGTGTAGTGACCGGGGCGTCCAGACGTGAAAAGAAAGATTTCCAAATCTGCGCAAGGCTCTGGCAATTTCGAAGCCATCAAGTCCATCCGTATCCCGTGCCAGATATATTGCATAGTGTGACCTGACAGTGTCTCCGGTGCAGAACTTTGAGTTTCGGCTTCAGGGCTCAAGCTTTAGGTGCCAAGATATTAGGTTCAGTTTGCGGTTTTGGGGTTCAGCGTGTAGGCCTTGCAGGCACTCAGTAGGTAATGAATGAATGGACCCTCTAGCAGTGTCATCCGCAGTGACATTCCGCCATTCCTGCTAAGAACCAGGGACATGAAAGATGGACCAGAATTCAGAGTTTCATAATGCCAGAGATATGCTAGGTGGCCCATGGCTTCGATTTATGGCCTCCACACATGGGTCCTGGGAAACCTCAAAGAGGCTCACCAAAGTTTCGAACCAAACTCCACCAAAGTTTCGAACCAAACTCCACCTTATGTGCACGCAAGTCTTCATCACATTTTGCGGTGGAGCAGCAGCAACGTGTAGTCGTAACCGTAGTTGTATGTCCCAGAGAGTGTCCAAGTCAAAGTTCCCCCAACCTGTGTGCACGGGTGCAGAGATCACAAATGCGGATCAGGAGTCTCTTGAACCCAACTGAACCTGAAGTCCTACACCCCAAGCCCTAAGCACCAATCCGTAAACAATACCCTAAAACCCTGACCTTTGGGGAGGGCTTGATCCCCAAAAACCAGATGAGCTGTAGTCTATCTACACTCCTAGTATCCCCCTTAATAACGCCTATAATACTCGCCTATGTAACCTGCTTTAAGGAGCTTAGACCATAGCCCGAATCCCTCTTGTAAAGGCAGAGTCCTGGAACACTGAGTCCCATGACTAAGAGCCGAAAGCTTAAGAAGAAGTGGTTATATAGGGGTTATAGAGGAGTACGTGGGGATCTATGGGGTTTATATGTTCTATGGTCTAAAATGGTTGAAGGGGGGTTAGGTTGGAGATTACACAGAGGACTATTATAGAGGCTATACAGGGGGATACTCGGAGTTTAGACTATAGTGCAACTCGATATGTAAATAGACTCAATGTGAGCTATAGTCTAAATGTCTAAACTCCTAGTATGCCCCTTAATAACCCCTACAATGGTCCCTATGTAATCCGCATACAACCCTCTTTACCGACTTTAGACTCTAGCTTATATCGGGGTACATAGGGTTTATTTGGGGATATATCAGGCTTATACGGGGCTACATGGGGATGTTTGAGCTATAGCCCCTTTAAGGAGTTTAGACTACAGCTCATATGGGGACATATCCAAATTTCTAGGAGAGCGGTTCCCACTTACTTCCACACCGCAGAGCAATCTGAAGCTAGCTTTTAGGCTCCTCCAAAAGATTCATAATATGAGCTATCTTCTAAACTCCTAGTATCCCCCTTAATACGCTTTATAGTAATCCCCTATATAATCCCTATATAACCCCCCTTAAGGAGCTTAGACTATAGCTCATATGAATAATCCTCGGAATCTTGAAGACATCCATGCCTCTACAGAAATCCCATAGGTATCATAGGCTCTAGGGTTTAGGGTTTAGGGTTTAGGCTTTAGGGTTTAAGCTTTAGGGATTAGGGTTTAGGCTTTAGGCTTTAGGGCTTAGGCTTTAGGGTTTCAACGCTGGCTTCCCTACAGCAGGAGTTCTCGGTGGTGTTGTAACCCCTCCTCCCTATTCGTACAGCCTCCCCTCACAAGGATGCCCTGAATGATGCGTTGGGGGGCGGGGAACCTTGATTGGGGGAAGGGTCAATATAGGGGATAAGGGGACAAAGTCACAGAGAAGTCCTGATCTCCTTCATTTCCAAGACTTTCCCTGTTTCTTGGATTAATGAGGTTCTTCAGGAAGGACTGTTTGCAAGAGAACCTAATTAAAGAAAATCTACCTAGAAAGAAGGATCTCCGCTATGTCCGGCAATTGTTAATCACTGCTTGTACGAGGCTTTTGTCAAAGAGTCGGTGGAAATCTAACCAGGCTTAGTCAGGCGTTCCTTCGTTTCCACAATCAATGGACTCGAAAATGGCCTCCTTGCAATATAAACAATAAAACGCAAACGAAACGGGAAGCTATAAGTCCGAGAACAAAACGGACGGATGTGATTTTAGGAGGCAAGGGGACGTCGTTCAGTATTGGATGGAGGAAATGTCTAGGAGCTGCTGCATACCTAGACCCCTATAGCCTACCCCTTTTTCAGGTGCCTAAGTTTGTATAATGTGTATAAGGATACTACATATGAAATTAGGCGCCCCAAAAAGAGTTTAGGTTCGGGGATGTAGGAATTGCAGTATGGGGAGCTGGTAGACAACCACAAGCTTGCAGAGCTGCGGAGGGACTATACCTGGCCGCTGTATCATCCCGATGTATGTAGAATCTAGATGTCGTTGTGACCCTTTAGTTGCCCCCTTCTGAGAAAACCTAGGTCAAAGGAAGATGATCGGCCTCCCCGACATCAGGATCCGTGTCTGTGAAGCTGCCGAATACCAAAGGTGGTGCAGCAGGCACAACTCCACCATTCGCCCCTGCGCTAACGTAGTCGTAGCCTCCCAGCACTGTGATGTCTGCACATCCCCTCAAATCGGCTGACTTACCCTCTGGTCTAAGTAGATTTGCCGCTGTCTCTTTTGCTACTAATAGGAGCAGCAACAACAGCAATTTTTGCCGCAGCAATAGGATCCGGACAAATGACAGCATCAGAGGTAGCAGCTTTCGATGATGGCAACCATGAAGACATGGCAGTTTCCCTGAATAAGGGGACCAGATTATAGACCTCCAAATAATCTGATCTGTATATATCCTTTTTTAGAGGGACCCCCAAAATGGTACCCCAAGTCTTGGGAAACCCCCACATGTGCTGGAAGAAGCTGAGACCAGGGCAGTGGCCAACTCCCCATGTCGAACTACCCCTGGGCCACACATGGGGGTCTCAAACTTTAGGGGTTTAGGGGTTTAGGGGTTTAGGGGTTAGGGGTTTAGGGGTTTAGGGGTTTAGGGTTAAGGGGAGCTAGGGATAGGGAGATCATCAGGAAATCTTCATGGGAATGACAAACGGCATGGGAAGAAGTAAAGCACAAACAACCTTGACATCTTTTGCAACACGCAGTGAAGCAACAGAATGCATGAAAGCCTGGAGACTGTTTCCGGGATCCAGATTGAGCTACTGTCCCCCTTAAGTAGATAGCGCATGGCTTTGGGTATATTAGAATAAGACCCCCATATGCCCCATAATCTATCTACTGAGAGAGGTCAAATATTGAAGCATGCACCTATGACCCTAAAGCTCACTGCACGTCTGTCATGCAGAGCAAACCAAGCGCGAGACTGATCTGGCATGGGGACCACCACGAAATAGGCGGCCTTACCCAGCATCCAGCATATGGTCCCGACTTAGGGTTTAAGGTCTAGGGTAATGCACCAGGCGCATCAGAACCCCAGAAGTTAGCGACTCAAGCTTGTTTCAAAGCTTACTGAAACTAACTTCAAACATCCAGCCAATCTTGTGATCGAATGAATCCTTGGCCCTGGCAAAGCAGGCATTTCACTCAACACCGTCCAGACAGCTTCAGCACATTTGCAGAGCCAGCTTCCTTGCGGTTTCCACAAACTCGTATGATCTTGCAGAAACCATGTTTGACTCCATCAGGTGTCATGTGATTTCGACTCCAAACTCAAGCATTGGTTGGGAGTCTTTTGCTCCTGGTAGGGCGCAGGCATAAGGATCGACATAAGTTCCAGCTCCTCGGCATGGTTCAGAATGTTGGTTGCAGCTGTGAGTTCGTGTCTGCGGACGCTAAGCCGCATTTAGACTGCTCAAGCACGCAAGTATGAGCAAGTAGTCATGCCTACTTCAGGGATAAGGCGTTTAAGTCTGGGTGCGGCGTTTCTGGGCGAGACAGAATCAGGGGAGCAGTTTCCACAAGCAGGCTACGTGGGGGCCCCCTTTAGTAACAGGGCCGTATGCAGCCCAAAACATGGACCTAATTACCAGGCTCGCGTATAGAATCCGTCTGCAATGAGGCCAGTATCCTGGTAAGCTGTAACTGACCTTCGCTTCGGTCTGCAATCGTCGGGTGGGTCTACCTGAATACTCCTTGAACGAGAAACAGGGGCCACGCTTACCTGGTTTTCGAGAGCGGAACTGCTGGGATCCCTTCCCCCATTCCCTACCTACAGCCCGTAAGGCTATGGTGGTCCAGCGAAATTGAACTTGCTCAGACGCATGAGGGTGTCCACGACAAAAGCCTATTGCGTTGTCAGCCAGACAGTTAAAAATGTCAGAAGAGTTTGACCTTTGTGAGGTTTAATCTCACACGCTGGCGAACTGATGAAATAAGCGAGGGTGCGTAAGGAGAGTGTGTCTCTTTCGCAGGGAAACTGGAAGGCTTACATCACTGGGTGCTGCTTGAAGGTCCCCCCTTCAAGCCCCTCCTATGTACGATTTCAGACACTAGCCAGGTAAGGATATGTAGGCCAGTGACACAATGACTGCATCTTGACTCATACAGACCACTGCTTGCAACAAGCGTAGGCCGTCAGGGCAGACTCTTAGGAATTAAAAATGGAAAGGCAATCAAAAACAATTTTTTTGCGGATCAAAAAAAGTTTCTCCTGACCATCGAAAAACTTTCTGACCATCAAAAATCCTCTTTTCTCTATCAAAGAACCTCCCAGCAACAGGAACCGTCTTCGGTTTTGGATTGCTCCGGCCATTAGAAAAACTGGTCTGCCTTTAAAGAAAGTACTTTCTTTTCTGAAATGCAGAACAGTCACAGGGATCACAGGGGGCGGGGTCGCCATCCTCGTAACTGTCGTGGCTTTTAGACCGTCGGATCCTCTTGGATTTTGAAACGTGTCAACAGTCCCTTGTCGTCGCTGTTGAACATTCAGATCCTCTCGGAATTTGACACGTGTCAATAGTCACTGGGATCGTGGGGGTCGGGCTCGCAATCCTCTCAACTGTCATCGCTTTTGACCCTCGCGTCCTCTGGGAGTTCAAAAACTGTCAGCAGCAAGGATGGTGAGGTTGGGCTCGCGATCCTTGCTCGTCGCTTTTGCAGCTTCTGATCCTCGTCGATGATTAAGTGCGGACAGTGACGGGCATGGTAATTGCTGCATTTTGGCTTGCGTAGAGGCCGCAGATATTGTAAGCTACAGCGTCGGGAGCTCACCTAGAGTTTGCAGGTATGGTAATTTATAGCAGTGGGCCCTCTTCTAGAACTTGTAGATGCTTGTAGATACTTACTAGAAAGTAAAGCATTTGAAGCTCTTTACGCAAATACTGTAAATCACAACACGCCAGCTCTGATTGTCAAGAGCTCGCCGATGCAAGTTGCAAATTAAAACCTTCGGAGCTTTGCAAAGAACGTAGACACTGCGAGTTGCAGCACTTAGAGAGATATTCATTTGGGCAGTTGGATGGCGCAAGCCTCCTTTTGCAAACAATATGATCCGCACACTCCTCCCTTGCCCTCCCTGACGGCAAACATGTCGATGACATGATGTTACCGTAAGCATGGATGTATTTCTAAAAGCGGGGTGAGGGGGGGTTGGGGGAGCGTAAGCCCCCATTTGCGTAGAAAATGCTGCGGACAACCTTGCCTTACTGCAAACCATGGTGATGACATGATGCTTTCTGTGCAAGCATGGATGGCCTTGAAAAAGCAGGGGCTGGGGGAGGCACAGCCTCATGGTGATGACATGATTTTTCCGCAAGCATGGATGGCTTTAACAAGCGGTGGGGTTGGGGAGGCAGCCCCCCCCATGTGCCTTCCCCGCCTCGAACATGGTAATAACCTTCTTTTTGCCATAAGGATGATGACATTATCTTTCCGTAAAACATGGATGGCTTTAAAAGCAAGAGTGTTCTGACATAATTTTTTGCCTAGGGGGATACCAAGAGTCAATCCGTCCTCCCTCCCGCCCTCCCTCCCTCCCTTCCTTCCTGCTTGCTGGTCTATATCTCGAGAGAAAAGCTTTGTATTCCAGAAAGTGTGTTGATTGGCAAAAGTTGTTGTTGACGCCTTCTGCCTCGCCTCTTATCCGCCCGGGTTCTGCATATATTTCACAAGGAAAAGTCTGTCTTGATTGTAAAAAGTCTGTCTAATCGGAAAGTTGTTGATCCGAAAAGTTGTTTCTTGATACGCATCCCAGACTTTCTGCGGAAAGATCTAGAGTTGAGGCTTCAGCATGTAGGCATGGAACAAGTATGCACTCTGACTTTCTGCCCACCACATTCAGGACTTTTACCGGAAGACCATCTTCAGCAGCGTTCTTCTTTGGGTGAGTACAGTCTCCGGTAAAGCTGAGGACAGCACCGCTTATGAAGCAAAATTTCCAAAAAGAATCGCCGGCACCAGTGACCCCATAGATGGAGTTGGTACCAACCTCAGCTCAAGAGGGTTTTGTTTGTATGGCAGGTATATGGGCATGCTTAGGGGATATTAGGCTTAATCATGGAGAGTTAACAAAAGAAAAAGATGCAACATGAAGTGGAAGCTGGGATTAGATCGTAGCTCATAAAAAATTCGGATTTCCGTAAATTGGGGGGTCCCTTTTGGAGGTTCCCCATAGTAAGCAAAGATTGTAGTATATTGGACACTATTTCGGAGTTCCCCTTATTACGGAAAGTACCGCATTGATAAGCATTCAGACCCTGAAACACAAAAGGTGCTGCAGGTACGGCGCTAATGTGCACAGCCCCATAAAGCCCCAAATTCGCGAGTCAAGGAGTATCCCTTGAGCACTAGAGCTTGCAATCCAAACGAAGCCCATCCAAAACCGCGCATGTCCTTCCTCAGGATGAGTAAGTACTGCAAAGCAGGTTAATTGCTTCGTTTTGCTTTTTCTTGCAAGGCCCGCTAACAGACATACTATACCACCTGGTTGGAATATACCCTGCCAAGCATATCTTTAACCCTTAGCCCGAAAATCCCATTCAAACCCCGCAATCTAGCAGGTCTCGACTCTTTGCAGCAACTTGGACCAGTCCCCCGAAAAAGCTTGGCAGTTCCTGGCTAGCTCGCCCACAATCTTGAACCCCTGCCTGCGTCTACTCCTTTTCAGGCAAAGGCAGCAAGTGGTTTAGAGTTAGTTCGGGTCAGCTGGCACTGTGCTACTGACGAAAACACAGCAGTCGCAAGCACACACAGGCAGCCAAATACTGAATCCTACACCTTCCGTACAAACTGAACCGGAAACTCGAAAACCTTTTGGGCAACCCACCCTACAAAAGCCGAAGTTATGGGAAAGTGGCTGGGACTTCATTCTGGCTACCTGAGCCGGAAGAGATGACTGGGATGAGCTCCGGGGTCAGGGCTTTATGGGCTTTAGGTTTGAAGGGCTTGGGCAAGCTAAAGCTTTGAACTTGAAGGCTCTTGACTTCCAGGCTTTGCACTAATGTAGTCTTTGCCGTGTTGGGCTGAAATAGAGATCAGAGCAAGACCTTGGGAGAATATGTCTTGAAAGCCTTGATACTCCCAGGGTTGGCGCAGTGCAGGGGCAACTGCTGCCTGTTCGTGAAAGCTCAGGCATGAGGGCTTAGGGTTATATTCCCATTGGGGTAATATTAGGGCTATGTTGGGATTATTTAAATATTTAGGGATCATGGAAAATAAAATGCAAGTTCCTATTTAAGGTTTAGGGGTTTAGGGGTTCAACTAATGACGTGTTACGATTCATTTTAGAGACAGGTGCTTGACAACTTCAGCCTGCCTATGCTGAAATTGAGCAAGTAGCCTTGCCAAATCCCTATCGTTGTCGTTGCTAGCCACCATAATACAATATGAATGATACAACAGCTTCCATTGCTCTGTCCAATGCCTAAGCCCCAAATAGTAATTTCCATTTTATTTTCCATATCCCTGTATGACCCCTATATAGAACCCCAATACACTGTAGTAGTTTCCATTGTATTTTCCACGATCCCCATCATCCCTTTGTACTGTCATTTTGGGTGGATCCAGGTCTTGGGCTCCTGAGAAAGTCTCGCGTGTACACCCATTGGGGTAGTATTAGGGTTATATTGGGATGCTATTGGGATAATGGAAAATAAAATGGAAGCTACTGTTTAGGGCTTAGGGCTATACTGGGGCTATACTGGGGTTATATTCGGGTTATACTTAAGATTATATTGGGATAATGGAACATAAAATGGAAGCTACTCCTTAGGGTTTTGGGGTTTAGGGGTTGAATGCTGACAGTTCATCTCTCTGAGCTGAGCAGCAATACAACTTGGGTACTTACCCCACCCAGCATGATCTTAGCCCACAGTACCCCAGGAAGAAAAAAGGATCCTTTTTACATAAGTATAAGGAATCCCATACCCCAAAAAGTATAAAGGATCCCTAACATTGATCCAGTGATAGGGGTAATATGAAGCGCTACATGTACTTATACTATAATGGGTACTATCCAACTGTTACTTAGTGCAGGCAATATCCATCCTGCACCACTTTAGGTGTTGCAAGGAGACCGTGATTTAAGGGATTGCACGAGGATCTACTCTTTCAGGCGAAAGACCCCTTCCTAGCTGAGTCATATCAGCTGTCCTAGCTACTTCTAACCCGAAACACACCCCCTTTCAGAACATGCTTCCGGCTTCGGTGGACCTGTTGTACGTCTACGTTTAGATCCGGCCACACGAGGAACCGCCTGAATATGTCCACAATGACTGCGGCTGTGCGGCTGCACTCCTATGGCTTGTTTGGTTACACAGCCCCTGTCACTGTCACTACCATGATCACTGAACGGGCACTTAACCAGTCTGACCATCACCCCAAGTCCGAAACCCGTAACCGTGCAGCTTTACATCGTGCAGTCAAGTTGCCGTCGGATCCAAAGAAGACTCGGAGGTCGTCGGCTATTTCATTGGTGCGCTCAGGGCTGCATGCGGGATGGACCTAGGCTGAAAGGAAATCAGTTCATCTCCCCAACAATATCGTCCTTTCCCTAATTGGAATTTTCCCCGGTGCAGATCTTATTATACGTATCTACATACATACATATACATATATACATATGTATGTTCATGTAAGTGGAACAGCGGCAGAAGGGCAGGCACTGAAAAGGGACTCTCACTTTGGCTCAACATCTTTCCAGCAAGATGCAGTAGATCTAAGAGGTGCATCCAGTCAAGCTTTCATGTCCTGAAACTGGGTGACAGAATGAAAACGCCACTAGAGTATAAAGCTCGTTTACGGGTTTTTTTTGCAGTGAGCCCAAAAACAACCCACCCAAGCAATCAGCTCTGTAATGGCACCAGGGACCCTTGAGAGACATTGAGGTTCATCGATGTGTACGTCTTGCTTGAGAAACACCCAGCTGTCGCATCATACTGCTATGGCAGGCTAACTGCTGGCGAGTTGCAACGTAGTGGGTTATCCCGGTCGTATCTGCCGGAGGATCCCAGCTGATTGTTCCACGTAGCTTCCCTTGGTGTGCAGGACCCAGAAACAGAGGCCCGATGTGGTACCTCATAACTTATAACTCATTGCACAAGACAACTCAGAGAAATTTCAGTGGATGCTGTGTTGGATCTGGGGTAGATGCCGTGAACAACCAACACAGCGCATGAGTGCATGCGCGGATGCACCATGTCGTTTCTTTCAGTTGCGGCTCCATGCTTCGGATCGCATGAATCAGGATATGAGTATATCTACATCTTCGTATTTTGGGGTATGAGTGGGACCCCATACATCTACCAAGTCGCACTGCTCTGGGAAGTCGTCCACAAACTGTACATTGGTGACCTGGCTCATTCTGGCAGCAAACAAATTTTTTGGCTTACCATAGAACAAGTCTATCTATGTTCTTGCTGTCAATTGGGAGAACCGGCAGTGCCCTTTAGGATTGTCTGCGGATGTGATAGTGAGGCTGGCATCAGCGTTACAGCGGGATCCCTTGCCTGGAACCTATACGCTATAGCTATAGAGCGGACTATGGCATGTCAAGCTGGAACCAGATCACCAGCATGCTCTTATGTCCCACCGTCCTGTACACTAGTGGCCCTCATAGATAGAACCATAAGGCCATCAGCAGCCTTGGCACTGCGGTCATACCTCCTTCATGCTACATATACGCCTAGGTGTACCTTGCCTGTCCACTCCTGTAAGCAACTCCACCATAATACACTATAATAATTACACTAATTATAATGTACTATAATGTATTACAGTATTCTTTAATATACTATAGTATACTTGGCTGATAATCGACAAGCTGGTCGCCTGACTAGCGACGAAGGGCCCCGAAGCCCAAAAAACGATGCAAGCAGATAACCTCAGATGTTGCAGGATTGAGCGCCTAGGGCTTCAGGCGGTGGAGAGTTCTGGCTTCAAGGATGTGAGGGTCTAGGGTCAGGTTCCTATTGGTGCGGATTCTGTTCAAGCCACACAGGATGAACTTGATGGCAAATCATGTACATCAGTCTACGTTACGGGTTTGAGGAGGGTTCAGCGTGCTTTGCGCTCAATTTCATACCACAAAACAGTTTCCCAAAATTAGGGGTACCCTTTTGGGGTTACCAACAATATGGGCTGTAGTATTTTGGGGTCTATACATGGGGGTAGCGCTAATTATTTATGGAAACGACCATGTGTACCAATGTATCTGCAAAAGAGAAACTGCTCCGGAAAGAAGAGCGGATCGCCTAGGACCATGTCAAACTATCCCGATTCTAAGCCAAGGACGGAAAAGACCCTAAACCTTAAGCCTTGACACCCCGAACCCCAAACCCTTCATCCTGAACCCTGAACCTCGAACCTTACACCATAAGCCTTAACCTGCAACCCTAAATCCTTCACCCTAAACCTTGAGTCCTGAAGCCTAAGCCCTAAACCCCTAATCCTGCATAACCCGATATAATATAGCAGCTTCCCCAATAGTACCCCAATATTGCCCCTAATACAGTATAGTAGCTTCCATTTTAATATTTTCCATTATCCCAATATAACCCTAAACCCTAGGCCCTAAGCCCCAAACCCCTAAACCCCTAAACCCCTAAACTCCCTAAACCCTAAACCCCTAAATCCAAAACCCTAAATCCCAAACCCCTAAACCCTAAGCCCTAAACCCCTAAACCCCTAAACCCCTAAACTCCCTAAACCCGAAACCCGATATAACCCCTTTAGAGTGCGTAAACCTTAAAGGCCAACCCAAGCAGCAGCCGCAGAGCTGGCAGCCTCGGTATACGGTTTAGGGTCAGGAGGGTTTGGGGCTTAAGGGTTTTAGGGCTTAGGGTTAGGGTTTTGGGTTTTGGGTTTAGGGTTTAGGGTTTAGAGTTAGGGTTTAGGGTTTGGGGCTTAGGGTTTTTAGGGTTTAGTGCCTCTTACTGGTAGGGCCTTTTAGGATAAGCCCTGCATAGTAGATTCCATCCATTTTCCTCTTTTCCGCTTGATTGTCCATTATTCCATTATACTGGTAGTTGTTTTCTTATACTAGGGGTGGGGGAGTTCTATACATGGGTCATACGCACGGGACCACTGCGTTGTTCTACGGTTTAGGGTTTGGACTGTTTAGAGTTCAGGGTTCTAGGGCTAGGGTTTAGGGCTTTGGGTTTAGGAATTTTAGGTTTAGGGTTCGGGTTTAGGATGTGGGGCGTTTGGGATGCAGGGTACAAAGAAACAAAAAATAACATCGTTCCCCGAATTGTGGGCAGATGCTTTGCGGAGGGCTTGCAATATGCCAAAATCAAGTTGCTTCGCGGCTGGCTTAAAAAGTTGCCGAAGAGACAGGCCTCCAGCACCTCGTCCTATGCATAGTAAAACCCTTATTACACACTCGTGTTGCACAAGCCACTTTAAGCAAGCCACCAAAATAGCAAAAACCGGTGTTTTCTGGGAACTTAAGCCCCGTAATTTGGGATCCAAGGATCTTTTGGCACCGCTGTTGCAACTGCATAAGCCCATACGAACGCAGACCACGCCTGTCAGGTTGTGGTTGCAAAGTCTGTGAAGGGTTTTGGGTCTAGGGTTTAGGGTTTTTGCCTGGAAGGGAAAAACCGCTTTAAGGACCTGAATAAGTCCGCAGAATCTCCCCTTCTCATCCTTGTCGGACCAAAACAACATGTACCTTCAAAGGTCACGCATGGCCAGACTTAAGATTTAAAAGCGAAAGAGTGCCCAGCATGCAGGCATAGGTGTCGCATGCGATGCTGCTCATATTGAGCCAGGGGTGGATACGC
Source organism: Symbiodinium pilosum (assembly GCA_905231905.1). Classification (NCBI taxonomy): domain Eukaryota; class Dinophyceae; order Suessiales; family Symbiodiniaceae; genus Symbiodinium; species Symbiodinium pilosum. The sequence goes on along the minus strand of CAJNIZ010003180.1, from coordinate 41,650 downwards.
CATTCTCCAGGCAATGGCGGCGAAGGATTTGGGGGCTGAGGCTTCAGAGCCCCCACTGATCCAAATGATGCCTGAGCAAGGCATTCCTGACCCTCAAACTTTCGGCTCATGTTGGGGGAGATGCTTTTCAGCCCAACAGTCCGAGCTGTGTCATTCTGCAGTTGGATGTTACAGGTGCCTCCCAGATGAACAGGAAGTGGACCCCAATGTTATGATACCTCCTGAGGACCCAGGTTTTATAGATTGGGCCCAGGCATCACCTTTCTGCTGAATGCATGGCCTCGAAGGCCTGAAGAACTACAAAGATTCTTCCCTTGTCTTCTTGGCACAACAGCAATCCACGTGGAACCTGGTTCAAATTCTTGCTTAGGCTCCAACATTATACTTCAGGTGGAGCCCCACTACACCAGTGCCTACAGTCCAAGAACACTGAGCCCTCTTTGCAGAGCCTTCGGCGTGCTGGATCCGCACTTGCAGCCTGGCAAAACACTCTAGGTCTTGTGGGAACTCTTATTAAAGGGACTGCTGCATGGTACTGCACAGCACGAGTAATCGCTATAAGAATGTGTGTAGGAGTTCTTGAAAGAACTTTGGGAGTGCCAAAGGTTCCTGACGTATGCTGCTTCTGTTGATCGGGTAGGTAGGTGTGACTGCATCGGTAGCCACATCAGCTGGCGAAGAAGCCAGAGGAGGAGTACTGTCGGTGTACTGCTGCATCTACTGACACTGCTGCTCCGCCTACTCCTCCTAACTACTGCTTCTGGTTACTTATACTTGCTACGTTTCGCTTCGTTGCCAAAAATGCGCGCAGGGCAGCGCTGAAGGGACCGCTGGTTTCTGAACACTTGCATCAAAGATTCTGCGCTGATGAACAACGCCAAAACCGCATGCTAACTAAGAAGATCCGTGTCATCTGTTCCAGAAGCGTGCACGCAATTTTCTCAGAGTTAGACGCTGTGTAGGGACCCCCATAACCACCTGGTTTATGCACATATCATTAGTTTCCGTAGATAAGGGGACCCCAATATGGGCCCCCCAAAAAATATAGTCCTAAATATAGGAACCCCCAGAAGTACTTGGGAAACTCCCATATACCCCTGAAGTCTGCCAAGGGTAAGAAACCTTCATATCCCAGAAGTTGAGCTGAATCCTGGAGCAGTTAGGGTTTCGGGTTTAGGGTGTAGAGTTTAAGGGTTCAGGCTTTCGGGTTTAGGGTAAAAGCCACTGCATGTCTGACGCCTTGTTGAATTCTTGCAACCCTCTCTTCAGAGTAGGGCAGACCTCAGCAAGATTCAGGGGCTGGAGAAGCTTAACCCACTACCCATAGACCTACTACCTCCTAATTATACCACGTCCCCAAACACACCCATTATAGTGGTCTCCATTTTCTTTTCCATTGTCCCAATAATCCCTAAATAACCGATTATAGTAGTTTATACCTAAATTTCAACATCCGGAGAAGAGAAGGTACCAGTTTGAGTATCAGAAACGCTTGATTGGGGGAGGGGGGGTATCGCAAGGAGTATGCTTGTATGCATAAGCAGGGCATACTTCCGGGTTTTAGGATTTAGGGGTTTAGGACCCTCTTGTATGAAGAATCACTTGGGGCAAGTACATGAGGAAGGGAGCTCACTGGATGATGCTCTTCGCTTACTCGTTGGCATGGCCTTCAATGATGCGTTGAAACCCTTCACCCCAAAAACACTCAGACTCATAGAGTTACGGACTTCACCAAAGGAGCCGCTTTCCGCTACTTTCCAATCAAGTACCTTTCAGTTATCCTGATCAGAAGCAAACCCAAAAAACCAAACCCTGAAGAAACGTCCTTCAACACGCCTCAGGTTTCAGGGTTGAGGAGCTCAGATACGGGAGATTCTTTTTAGAAGGGTCCTTTGCACCACGCGTTGAGCACACCGGGTGAACTTTGGTAGCTACAACGTGGTCACTGAGACAAACGGAGGTTTCCCAAAATCAGGTGTACCTTTTTGGGGATCCCTATACTTGCATGGAAAATACCAAATTAGCACCATAAAGGCGCCCTTTGGCTAAAGTCCGAACCATTTGCAGTGTAAACGAATGACAGATTGTTCTTGAAATCTCGGCAGTAAAGGCAATTCCTTCTTGTAGCGCGGGATCCCATGAAACTGTCGGCATTCAACTCCTCCTTACCACAAAACTACTGATTTGAAATTCGTCTACCTTGGCGGTGTCAACAAGTGCTGTCACAATGCGCATGGTGTAACCCTACTTTCAGCCAGGCTGGTTTTGAGGTAGCAAAAGTGCGTAGATAGCAGACCATGATCGACCGGTAGTTTCAGTGCTAAGGCCCGATAGGAGGATTTGGACTAGAACACAATTCCTCCTCCTTTTGGTGTTGGACCCTACGCCAGAAACCCTTTAGACTCACGCTCCAAGCTGAGTCCTTGACATCTTTGGGTGCCATTTCCTGCTGAATGAGCCCCCACTAAGCTACTGAGACTGGAGCCAAGATGACACGTTCCAAGCAAGGGTTTCAAGGATCTAGAGTTTAGGACCTGGAGCTGCATGAACCTTTGTGGTTGTGCAGCATGAACGGCAGAGTGCCTCCGAGAGGGATGTCAGGGTCCCATGGCCGGTGGCTTTTGCACCTCCAAAGCTCCTATGCTATGCTGTAATCCTTAAAGTCTCCCCCTCAGAATGAAGATCTCTAAATATGGTACAACGTCTTGGGAACTATTTATCCCTATAAGATGGAAAGGCCAGGCCCTTCAGACCTGGCTAGCAGTATCCAAAACCCTTCATTGGAACAGAATCGAATCCTGATCTTGGCATGTAGCATTTGATTAGCGATTTCTCGAAATGGACGCGCCCTTGGGAATCTTTGGCATATACATCACTGCAATTGGGCTTTCAGCGATCTCTGTTTAAAGACCTTCCTGGGTTTTCTTCAGAAATCTCGCATAAGAGAGCGGAGAGCAAGCCTATCTCTAAAAAGCCATCCCACTTCCTTGCAAAACCCAAGCCATATGTGGAGGCAAAATAACAAGAAAAGTGCTTTCTGGAACCCCTATACAGGTCACCAAACTGATGCCTATCCCGATCATGCCGCTGCTAGAGGACGTACTAGACCTTCAGCCCTCTTCATCGACCACACGCAGCAATCCAGACTGACCAAGGATTAAGAGCTTCGCTTGACAAAGAGAAAGTGATCACTATAATAGTACATTGGGGGTATATAGGGATAATGGAAAAATTTGAAGCTACTATAAAGGGTTTAGGGTGTAGGGTTTAGGCCTGTAGGCAGCCATATGGAAGACTGCGGAATGAGGCAGGGCCGGCTTAGGGTGCAGGCTTGACGGACACCTTTTTCTCTGACTCTTGGAACTGCCTTAACAATGATACTGCCAGAATGCTTCGCAGAAGCACAAGACAGTCGCCTCCTCCAGCTGTTAGGAGCAGATTGCGAGAAACAAGCCGGAACACTAGAAGGCTCTTTGGCCTTAAAATCTTAAAGTCTATTCTTGTGGATCTCTGATAACTCCGAGCCTCTCCTGGGTTGCGATAATGTCCAGGCATTGTTCGAACGTGGAGTACCCTTAGGACCCCAGAGGAGGATTATAGCAGCCACATTAAGGGCTACATAGGAACTAGTCGGAGAAGCTCCCAGTTGAAGAGTGCCCACTTTCAGCTCAAGAGGGTAGGCTTTGCGCCAGCCCATCCAACCAACGAAGAATAGCTTCCGCCGCCATGCTCCACCTCTGAAGCGCTGAAGGCTTAGGGCTTAACATGATTAGAGGCTGAAGGCTTTAAGGCTTTGGATTAAAGGCTCAGGGGCTTCCAGGGTTTGGCAGGTTTCGTAGGAATTTTACCCCCGGTCTCTCAGACCAAATAAGGTTCAGCTCTTGTTATGCGCAATTGCAAGAAGGGTTGTTGGAATTATTTTAGGGGTCGTATGCCGCAGGCGTAGGCGAACCGAGTAAAGGTTCCTCAGGAACGCAGGTGAGTTGTACCCTGGGTTGCAACTTTAATGTCCAGCCCAACTTACAACTACCCATGGAGCTGCAAGTAAATCAAGAATCCAGATCCCCTAGGCTAGAAACTGCAAGCCCTCAACCCTGCACCCTATAGCATTCAAGAGCTATAGTCTCCGTCCGGCTTGCAATGATCTTGCTTCCCAGCTGGGGTATGCTCGGTTCCAGTATAGTGTTTCGGGGGTCCGTGCAGGAACAGTAACAGAAAAGTGCATCAGGGTCAGAAATCCTTATTCGTGCTTTTGCAAGGGCAGGACCAAAACCAATTCTCCTGACGAGCAATCCTGAAGCCCAAACAATGCTCGAAACGAATGTGATGTCCTCACAGGGTGAGGGGGACAGAACCCTCTCCATGATCCTCGCAGCTAGAGTTGCGCGACTTAACCCCCTTCTTTTCACCATCACTTCCAAGCTTTGAGCTCCTCCGAAAAAGTGGGCCCTCAACATGTGGGTCCCTACACTAAGGCTTGGGGCCAATGGCATGGAATGTCTGCCTTGGCCCCAGCATGGCATCATGGCCCACGCCTGGCGTCAAATTGCTTCCAAAGATGCTCCTGCTTGAGGGGTCAGACTTGGAAGGCTAAATACAACCCCAGTAAAGGTACATGGTGGTATATACGGATTATGAGGGATGATTAGAGAGAACGGGGAAATAGCAAGTAGGTTAGGAATGGGGATAAATGGGATGACAGTATGGCTTACGGGCTTATATGGGTCATACGTATGCTTACGAAATCCCCCCGACCCCTCAAAAGGTGTTTGGAGGAAAGGCTTCATTACATGGGCCCCTGTCACTGGCTCCTGCAGACTTTTTGGCGCATGGCAATCATGAACTTCTTGGCTCAGTGCGTAGATGAATCGCACAAGCGGCACAGGCTCACGGAATGACTTAGCCCATCTTTCTAGTCCCTTTTGAAAGCATAACTGTCTCCAATGCCAACTTCTCGAGCAATTTGAAACACCAATGCAGAAATCCGAGACACAAGAAATGAGACCATTGGCAATCAAATTTACACTGCAAACTGTCAAAAACCCAAGCCTTCGGCACCAAGTTCAGTGGATCCCAACAATCCCAAACCAATCTGGAACCCTGAACTACAAAAAGCCCACCAAGGCCCCGAACCGCTTGGAATCAGATGGAGGGTTCAAGGTTAAGAGTAAGTATAATATAGTAGAATATATGATAATATATCAGAGTATACTATAATATACTGTAGTATAATAAGTTCTTATATGATCTTATCTGATACTATAATTACAATTTAAGGGTTTGGGATTTTGAGCACAGTCTGCAGTTTAGGGTTTGCGTAGCGCATCGTTGAAGCTGTAGAATTGTGAGGTTTTGGGGCGGGCTATGGCTTGCTTTGAACCGCAGACATCTACATCCCATACCCCGGCCTTGATCATGCCAAATCGTAAGCTTTACAAACCTGCTAAATCAAGAACGGATGTGACCGAAACAGGGAGCAGTCAAGCAACCCCTCCATAATCCCACAGGAAGCCGGTAAAACTGAAATCCTCGACCTCAAAATCCTGAGCCCCGAAGTTCAGAGTCCTAAGCCCGGAACTCTAAGCCCCAAACTCTGAAAGCTGAAGTCCCGAAGCCCTAAACCCCCAACATATATAGTATGTGTATATATATATATACACTATACACTGTACAAATATACAAATATCTTTAATATATGTCCTATAAACTCAGTTTGCATCCCTGCCTGGCAATGTCACAGGCTCCACTGCATGTGCTTTGGAGGACTCCTCAAGGGCCTTTCAAGAGGAGGTCTCTCCGAACGGGGGTGCCCCGGTTGATATTGACTAATGTAGACCCATGATTCATACACCCCCTCCATTTACGGGCCCTAATATTAGGATACCTATTATGATCCCTATTTAAGGGCCTTACGGGGGGGGGGGGTAATCAATCAGGGGTCGACATTACCATAATGCCAAAGTATCCTTCCCAAGGTACAAGGTACTTAGGAATGTGCAGGATGTTGTCTATCAACCGTGGGACCCGTCATCTTAGAAGCGCCAGTTCAGGCGGTGTCTCAGGGTTGAGGGTCTAGGTTTCAGCCATGATTTGAGAATCTAGGTTTCATGTCTGCGCTACGCATTCACGTGAGACTTTTCAAAGTGGCCATCAACCCAAGGGCAGAAAACATGTGGGGTTTCCCTACCTAAACATAGACCCAAATGTACTACAGTCCGTACAAAGGGTCCCCCAAAGCTGGCCCACAATTTTCGGAACCCCAGCCACTTTCTCATAATGCAGCCGAAATTGGTAAGCTTCAGGATCCACTTGGGTAAGTACAGGTCAATTTACTTGGAAAACAGACATGGATCCTGAGCATGCGCGACAAGCCCTGGTACAGCATTCATAACACAGAACTTCTAACATAACTGCCATCTACACCTTAGATACAATGAATCCAGGATCCTGGAACATATGAGACAGGAATCCTGACCTGGATCCACAGAATGAATGTGACACATGGCACCAGAATGGATGTCCTGTACATTCCCGCAATGGCCTCAAGAGTTCGTGAACCGCTTCCTCCATAAGGAGTTTCTCAAGTTGGCCGCATCATGCCGTTACAGCTACTCCCAGGCTTGCTGAAGTGACTCGGTAACCAACACCAGCGCTTTTTGCACATAGGAGGCGCCTGCTCAATGTCAGGACCCAGATGCTGAGAGTTGAGAGCTTGCAATGGAGCTTTTACGAGAAGGATCATCAAGGATAGTCGTTCTTGTATCCAGGTGCAAACGCTTCACTGAAAGACTTCTTCCCCAAGATCCTTCAAGACTGCTGAGCAGAATCAACCCTGCTCTAACTCTTCAGATATCTACAGCACTGTGAGGCAGGACAGCAGCAGTCTCTTCGAGTGCCACAAAAACATCCTGCTTGTACTTGTCCACAGAAGGAAAGCTAAGTGAGGCTAGCTCCGGCAGACTTCTTTGGCCGTTGCTCTGTTACAAGCCTGGCCGGCTTCAGCGATGGCACGATCAGCCACAAGGACGCACAAGGGATTATTTATCGTCATTTGGCATCGGGATCCTGCCAACTTTCATAGAAACCAGCCAGAAAATCTCGCCGACTCTGATCTCGATGGTCATCCTGAAAGATGAACTCCACAGAGACAATGAACATATACAACGGAAAGTTCTATGCTTCCTATCTACTGTACCTTGGGATGACTATCACCCAAAACGCGTCCCCGAGCGGACGTCGGATTTTCGGCCTGCAGGTCACTTGTACTTGGAAGTTCATGGGTAGTTAAAAGTAGGGTTCTAGGGATTGGCTTTTGGGGCTCCAGGGATTCAGCTTTAGGTTCTAGGGCTTAGGGTATACGTTTAGGGGTGATGAAGGGAGGGGATACTTGGCGTAGCCAGAAGCATGGGTAGAAGTACATACGTCAAGCGTTGCTGCAAGAGCGTCATCCTACGTATCACCCCAGTCTGCCGCTGTCACAGTTGGGCAGGAGATAGTCTGAGCCCCGTCTACCTGCATGAACATGAGACGAGCACATGACAAGCCATGAGTAGAGCTTCGGCGTTTCCTTGGTGATGTGGGCCCATCCTACTCGTTCCTCCGCAACCCTGAGGCCCAGACCCCACGACTTACTACAGTAGCCTCTCGTATCAGTTCAGTCCCTACAGAGCAGCAGGCAGCAGATAAGTGAATAAATCCTCCATGATACATGATACCCTGTAACCCCCACAAGCCCCCAAAACCCTGTGGCCAAGACCTCCATATAGGGTTGGACAAGCTTGCTGCACATGTCCAGAAGCCTCCTGGCCGAGCTATGGGTTTTGGGCTTTGGGTCTGGGGCTCTTGTCTGAGGAGTTGCCTTGACCTTTGAATGCCCTCTGTTGATGCCTTCAAACAGAAAGCCATGGCTTTGAGCCATACATTAGGTATGTTGGTGGCTTAGGGATTGGGGGGATTGAGGGACTAGGGTAAGTGGTGGGCATGGGATTCATGAAAGAGTGAAGCGCTTAGGGATTTGGTAGGTGTCTTGGGGTTCAGGGCTTCAAGATGTTGAGTGCTAGTGCTAGGGCCTTGTCGGTATAGACCGGGGCTCCCTCCAAACCCTAAACCCTGTACCCTAAAACCTAGACGTACAGCCCTATAAACCCAAACCGTGTAGGGACTAATTTCTTCCTGCAGGTGGTTCGCCTTTCCTGTGGGCAAACGCTTGAGGCAGTGTTGTGAGAGACCCATCAAGAGCCCATGCAACTGCACTCGGAACTTCATGGGGCATTTACGAGCTTCTGAACAGACCACAAACTTCGCAGCCCGAAACCATCCTGCTTGTGGCTCTACTTGGTATCTGGCCATGGGCCAGGAAGGGAAGGCCAAGAAGGAGAGGACGGGTGGTAGTAGCAATGGCAATATCTTGCCATGTCCTCAAGTAGCGCATTGGGCTGCCTTCGGCTTACTACACGGAGCACAAAAATTCAAAGTTCACAAGCCCACTGCGATGAGGTCTTCCTTTCGCAAGTAAAACCAGATATCTGCCAAAACAATCTCCACAAATGCCCAGACGATGCTGCACCCGTGAATCTTACAGCTTATGGTCACAGCTGTATCATACTCATTACTTTGTACTCCTCCTGCTTTGGCACGCTTACTCTCACTATCGGTGGCAGCAGGTGATTCCCAGAAACTTCGCATCCACCCCGTTCACTGCCAGAGTACACAATCCAAGAGCAGTTTGCCTCTTCTGCCGCTGGCGAGTCAAAGCAGCAGCCTGGCGCGGAGACTCGTCAGGACAACTTGAAACCTTACACAAGCCAACCCAAATTCCAGAAAGGCCCCCTCCGAAGGACAGTGACAGGGCACTTGTTGGGTTCCATGTTAGTCTTGGATGGCAGCGGTGCTACTTTGCCAAGCATTTTTTGCCCTAGCGAGGCCTTAGTAGCGCTTGCTTGCTCAAGGCCTTGCAAGTAAAGGACTCGCAGCACACACAGCTAGCATCTAACAGCCCTGCCTCTGACGCCAAACAAGCTATCCTTTCTCTGTTAATACTTGGTGGTTTGATGGAGATAAGAAAATTCATACAAGTCCCTAGGGCCCCTAAACCCCGAATCCCGTACACCCCATAACATGACAAGCCGTAGCTACTCAACCCTCACCAAATCCCTCCATCCCTGAATCCAAAGCTGTTATCCCAAAGCCTATTTCCTAAATCATGGGCATCAGACCCCCAGCTGCCCTAGCTCTAAACGCTAAACCGAAACCCCAAGCAAATAGCCTCAGCCCTGAAGATCGAACCCTAAACCTTAAACCCAAGGCCCCAAGACCTAAACCCTGAAACCTTAACTAAAGTTTATGCGGAACCGCAAACGGAAAATCCTGAACTCCAATTACACCATGAAGACTCAAACCCTACCCTATTACTTAAAGCCCAAAGCGTTTGCCTTCAATCCTGAACCCTAAACCCTAAATCTGAAGCTCTACGCCCTGGACCTCAATTCCTAAACCCTAAACCCTAAGCCCTGATCCCTAAACCGCTCTCCTTGGCCCGGAGCTCGCCAGCTCGATGGGATAGGCCCTTGCGCACCAAGTACATCTCCTGAAGCCATAAGAGCTATCGTCTACACTCCTAGTATCCCCCTTAATACCCCTGTAGTAATCTCCCAATAATGCAGAATCTAATGGAAAAGAAAATGAAATGGAAACGGGGATTATAGGGATTATAGTCTTAACTCCCTGTATCCCCTTAATAACCCTAGGGTTCAGGGTTAGTTTAGAATCTAAACTCCTAGTATCCCGCTCAAAAATCCTGGGGTTTGGGGTTAGGTTTATATGATCCCTATATAACCCCCTTTTAAGAAGTAAGACCATAGCTCATGAGATGAAGCTTTAGAAGATTCTGGCTTGGGGTCGCGGGCTCCAGTGTGTGGAGTTGAGAGGATCTAGGGGGCTTAGGGTTTGCGGTTCACAGCTTGGGAAGGATTCAGGGTATAGACTTTTGGGTTGGAGCTCTGGTTTCCAGGGTCGAGGGTTTCTGAACTTTGGCTCAAGGCGTAAGGCTGAAGGTATTGGGCTTCAGGCTTTGAGGCTCATGAAGCCCATAGACAACAACGTCTTCCAACACTGACAACAATCACAACAACACATGCTACGATTTCGTAAGCCCCTGCACACCCAAATACGCTGCTAAAAATCAGACATAGATACCTAGGTTTACAGCTGCCAGCTTTGGGGTATACATAAGAGGTTTCCAGAACTTCGGGGTCCCTCTTGGGGGTCCCGATGATGAGGAGAATAATAGATTGCGGCCATTTTGCCGCCCTCTTTTTGGGAAACCCTAAACCCCCCTAGGCAAACTTGCCGTCCTCGGCGGCAAACTTTGGGCCCATCAGAGCCAAGGGGAGGAGGAGCAATAGAAGATTGACGTAGGCCTCCCACACGTTTTTGGGATGTTCGGGATTTGGGGTCTAGGGTTTGACTTACTAGGGCTTGTGGGTCATTCCCAATCTTCTGAACATTCTTCCTACAACATGGTACCCAAAACCGTGGCAAGGTGTCTGTAAGGTTTAATGAGAGTTTAAGTCTTAGTGTGTGGGGCCCTTTCGTGGTTGGGGTTGTAAGACTAGGTCTTAGCGGTGGGTCTCAAGGTTTGCATTTCAGGCTCAATTTTTCAAACGTGCGCGAGGGGCCAAAAGTTTCCAATAAAGCCCAGCTGGTGGAGCTCCACTAGCTGTATTTCTTGGATGGGTTTTTGACTGCAAGCTCTTTAAGGCCTGCTGTCTGTCATCGTAAGCATGCTTATACCAAGACACTCTAGAATGTCTTTCTTACTTCCTCCTGAAGTCGCAGCCTGAAGCCCTGACAGTACTGCCCAGACAGAAGCAGACCCCAAGTCTTGAGTCTGGTCCGCCCCGCCCTAATTCAGACTAGAAAAAATAGCAAATACATCACAACAAACCTGTATCATGAAGACAAAGGAAAACGAGCAATTTCTGAAGAAAAAACAGTGGCCCTTCTAGAGAGCTGGCGAATTTCCAGAGACCTAAATTCTCTAGGCCAGAACACCGTCTGCATCTTTTGGAAGTAAGTTGAGGGCTCAAGGTCTAGGATTAAGGTTTCAGAGCTTGAAGGGCAAGAACTCGAGTCAGAGGTTAAGGCGTGAAGGTTTAGGGTCACAAATTGCATGTACGCGTTTCGGTCATTCCAACCCACTTTTTTTTTTGGGGGGGGGGGAGGGGGGGGTGGGGTTTTGGGTTACGGCCTTGGCGCTAAATTGCAAACTTGTAGCGCTAGTCCTAGCCTAATGAGGGTTTGGGATCAAGCTTTTTTTGGGAGTAATGCTTGGGCTCCGACATCCGGCTGTTGCTTCACAAAAGTCAGGAAACCGTTGTAGCTAACGCCACCTTGCGAAGGGTTTAGGGCTTGAGCGGTGCTTGAGGGGTTCTTTAGGGCGAGGAGCCATTTGTCGAAACCGTAGCGGACACGTTGTTTTCAAAGGCCCTATACTCTACGAAGGAAAACATACATCATGGCCAAACGGCTCTGAACTTCGCTCTACCCATGTGGTGAGATTGGAATCTTTCAGGCTTAGGGTCTGGCGCTGAGGTTCTGGGTTTGGCGCAAAAGTAATTAACCCTAAACCTAAAGTTATCAACCCTAAACTCTAAAAGCGTGTATCCACGTTCGCCTTCGCCAGGCTTCAAAGGCCAAGGTTTGGTCAAAGCCCACAGCTGAGGAACCCTAAACCTCGTCAAACTCAACATCAGGGAAGCCTTTGGTGACCGAACTCGCAAGATTAGTATCACATGCTTATGAGTTAAGATGTACAATCTTTACCATTTCTGGTTGGGGAAACGACTTTCACCTCTGGATCGTACACAGAACTCGTCACATCCCCCAAACTAAGGACTGTCTTGAAATAAGTGCCCTTGCAGATGAGAATCCATACAAGAAGCTCAACCTAGAAGCATTGAAGCCCTGATACTTGTACAATGCCTTCTTCATCGCGAAGAAGGATGCGTTGCGCATTCATAGGGAGAAGCGTAGAGGGCCATATGCCACATGCTCTAAATCAGGGCTGAATGGAGCTGCAAGGCTTCCTAGAATGATGTGATACAGCAAGGCTAGCCCTCGAAAAAACATCACTACTCCCCCTACAGAAATATAAAACTCACAAGCCAAGCCCCAACCAAAAAAAAAAAAACTCCAATACACTCGAAACCAGAAACCCTCAATACCTACTCCCGCATCATGCCTAAAAATGTCGCAATGAACCAGCTGCCCACCTGACTCTTCGGACCCCACGCGCTTCCAGCGTGCCTCCAAGAGAGCGATGCGATTTTGGATTGAGGGTTTTCCCATGACTCCATAAGTCCATGTACCTACACTCCTACCTACGGTTGAGCAGGCAGCTACTAAGTTACTAAGTGTTGAGGGGGCTTAACCTAGCTGAGAGGAGGGTTTGGGGATGCGTGGCTTGGGATTCAGTACTGAGGGCTTGGGAATTTAGCTCATTGATTAGGTTCGGAGTTGGGTTTGGGATGTAGGGTTGCAAGTTTCAAGCGTTGCGTTCGCCATTGACAACGAAAAGGCTCGGGAAGTCCTGCAGCTTTGGAATCGGGGAAGGGCAGCGATGTTGAAGGGGGAGGGTGGAGGAAAAACCCTCACGCCAAGATCGGAAACTCGGAAACTTCTATATTGAGGGGATGGATGTTTGAATGTTGCTAGTATTGCTTCTCCCAGAACCCCAAAATCCTGGCCATCCCCCACGGGCCCGATGGTGAGTCCCTCATCTTCATCATGAGCTCACTCTAAGGCCTATCCCACAACAGATCCCAAGCTTTAGAAGCCTGTATCCCCCAACCCCACGGCTGTAGTCCGCAACCCTCAACCCAGACCCCTGGGAGGATCTAAAAATTACATCCCCTATGTAGACCCATTATAACCCCCATATAATCCTTATATATTTTCCCCTATGGTTCTGGGGGATCTAATTTTTAGATCCCTTTGGGGGTCTGGGAACTCAACAAATCAACAGCAATTCTTATGCGGGCAGGCTCCCAGGCCTCCCCCCGTTGTAGAGCCAAGCACAGAAACCTGACATTTCGGCATCAGTTCCCTACAGGGGTCAGTTGAGAGGGGTTATTTGAAAGGTAGACTTTCCAGGATTTTGGGGGGTTCCGGTAGGCACTTGTCTTAGTCAGAGTTCCCTTTCACAGGGCTCCCAAGTTTAGGATGACATGAGACTGGTAGTGGACCCAAGTATAACTCTTCAATTTCGGGTTCTCTATGATACAGGTAAGGGGGATCGCAATATCAGGGCGCTTTTCTTCTCTACGTTCTGTCTCGCTAAACATGCTTATGGTCCTTGAAGCAACATGTTTGTTCACCTTGGTGCACAACAATCCATGAAATCCTGGGTCCTGTAAAAAGGATCTTGATATTGGGTCAAAATAGGGACTCTCTATTTCTGTAAACCTCATATGAGGAGGTCCCCTCTTTAGGAAGCCTCAGGAAATTTGTAGGCAAAACTTAAATGCCATCCCCCTTTACAAAGTCTCCTTGGCTTTCGGGCTTGGGCCAAGTAAGAGGACCCCTAGAACCCTTATAATGCCCAGACACCCTGAACCCTAAACCCTACCCTGATTTAGATCCCCTCAGAGAACTGTGAACGCCCCCATCCAGACTGGGGCTTCAACTCTGCAAGCGCCTGCACCTGAACCACGTGGAGCTATATGGGGGCTAAAGGTTGTTATATGGGGGATATATCATACCCTAGACCCTAAACCCTAAACCCAAGATGATATATCTGTTGGGGGTTGGCACTGTATGGAGTTATTTAGGTGTGTACAACTTAGGGTTTAGGATTTTCGGGGTTTGAGGATTGAGAGTTTAGGGTGTAGGGGTTCGGGTTATCAGGCTAAGCTTTCGGGTTCGGGGTTTAGGGGTCTAGGGTTTCGGGTTTGGCCTAGAGTGTAGAGTTTAGGGCTTCTGGTTTCGAGTTCGGGTTTTGAGTTCAGGGTTTGGGGTGTAGGGCCTGTGTACCTCCAAATGTTCTGGGCTTTCGCAAATCCAGACAAGGATCTGATAACTTGTGCTGACGCGGAAAAATTTTGCCCGAAAGTTCAGTTCAAAGTCTTGGCGCAGGATCTTGGGTATGGGAAGAGATGTGTAGGGTTTGAGTAGATTTCTGAGGGGCTCATTAGCACCCAGAGCTTAAGGCCTGGAACTTACGGTCAGGTCTCAAAGCTTCAGGTCCAGCACCTGAAATCTCTACAAGCACCCATATGGGAAAATGCTCACTTCTGCTACTTTTCCCTATCTTTCTGGGTCTTGGGTAGGGGGACGCTCATGTTCCAACTCTCTGGCTTCAATTTAAGGTTTAGGGTGTAGGGCTTAGAGTTTAGGGTTTAGGGCTTAGGGTTTAGGGTTGAAGGTTTAGGGCTTAGGGGCTTTGGGTTTAGGGTTTAGGGAGTAGGATTTGGGGTTTACAGCTTGTGCGAATCATGCCTGACAGATCGAAACAGATGCCAGAATGCGGGCCCATGTCTGTGAGGAAACTCTAAAGCCCAAACAATAAACCCTAAACCCTATGATTGCTCGAACTTTTCCTGAGGCTCCGTCACAAGCACGGCACACAATCCGAAATCCTTTCTGACAGTAAGGGGGTTTAGGATTTAGGGTTTAGCCATTTATGGATTGAGGTTTTAGGGGTGAGGAGTTTTGGGGTTTAGGGTAGCCCTACACGCTCAACCCTGAAACACTAAGCCTTGCAAGCTCAATAGCTGGCCCCGAAGAAAGTCCTCGTCCAACTCAAAAGGCGGACAGGACACCCCAAACTCATTCTGGTATTTTCTGGTATATCATAGTACAGTGTGGTATATTCTAGTAGATTGTGATATGCTCTAGTATATTGTCACATATTATACTGCACTGAAAGAATATTACAACTCAAAACCGGAACTTGGAAACTCTACCCCTCACCGTCACAACCACTGTACTGGCCAGCGGTGCAAAGCTGCGATCTTTGCCTCCTACTCCCTGCGAAATTCCAGTAAACTCCCTCCATCCCAACCATAAACCCCAAACTCACATCTGGGCGTTTCTCGTAGATGAAAGTCCCACATGAAATGGCTCGCAGATGTTCGTAGTTTAGGGGCAAAGGAACCGATACTTTTCACCTCTCCTGCAAGGTATAAGGGAACCTCGCCTGAACCTCCAAACTCGACTCTGCATGGAGCAGCTCCTAGCGCTTTCTGAGGTTTTCTGCATGGAGGTTCATGGGGAACTGCATGGTAAGTAGGGTTGTAAGTAAGACAACTACAAACGGGCTTCTGGGTTTGTGCTCCCCAGATATTCTTGTTGGCTTGCGAAGCTTGCGCTTTCGCAGGTTGTTGCAAGTTCTATTTACGTCATTACACTAATCATTACATCGCCTACAAAGCGGTCCAAATATATGTGACACAATGTCCAACGATCTCGGTCCCATTTCAGCGGTTCTTTGAAGAGGAATCCCACATCAGAGGTTCATCTTGTGCTCTCCAACACTCTTGGAGCCAGCCCAGGAGCATCAAGCTTCTCAACGTTAAAGAAGTCAGGCAAAGAGGCAAAAAAAAAACAACTATTTGGAGGCTGGAGAAGCTGCTCTTGAGGATCCTAAGAGGCACAGTTTGCAGAACTCCCTGTTGAGTATGGCTTGAAGGAAATTGTTGTCTGAGATATGGCTATGTCTCCACACCGAGGGCGAGGTTATATACAAGACCCTTGCTCAAATGAGCTCCAGAAAGAGACCCATAATTTGAGACGTCCCCTGCGGCTGCGTATCAATGAATATGTTTCTGCTGTGTATGCCCGCACAAATGCCGGCATGGCCTCACCCCATGGTCGCTGCAGAAAGCATGAACAACCCCACCAGTAGTCTGCAGCAGAAGCATCAAAACAAAGATCAGGCCTGATGCTCCTACGCGTAAGCCCACATCCCTCGACCCAGCAGAAATGGATCCCAAGCACCCCTGACGGCGCCTGGCAGAGGATCAAGCGGAGTGCCTGGGCTAGACCGGCCGAGGACCTGCCGAGTGAGTTGGGCTTGAAATCCCCTGGAATCGCGTCACGTTCTCTACATTGTTTGCTCCAAGTGTTGTTCTGCTGGGAAGTCGTTTGATTTTGTGGTTTCTGGTGGCAACTTGTATGATTCATCTGTTGGGCTATTGGGATCCCAGTTGGCTGACTGCGGCTTGGCTGGCTCCATTTGGGCCATGTGGTTTGGGTCTGATTTCAACAAAGCAGGCGCAACTACAAAACAAAAGGACGCTGTCTTGAGAAACCTTTGGGTATCTTTGGGTCTTGGAGTAGGGATATAAACGGTTTGGGGTCTAAGGTTTGGGGTTCAGAGCTTAATTCATTTTTAGTCTGGGTATAGCGGCAGTATAGCGTTTCGGCACCCTGGCTTGCGAGCACGGGATCAACATGCGCGCGTGGCTTCCTCGCCTTGTACAAGGGCCCTCAAGGTTTGAGTGCTATCGTATAAATACTCCATGTATACAGACTTCGAAACAGATGTGTACAACAAGGGGGCCATACTTCCACATTTGAATCGCGCATGGATTTGTCTAACATGTTCACATTGCTGTGCTGAAGGCTGCAATGGTCAAGGGCGCAGCAGTTTCTAATGCCCACGCGACTTCTCCTTGCAGTGTGCTACTAAGCACCTGCATCAGCATGGGCAATCCCATGCTTGAACTACTTCAAGAACCTGAAGCCCCACTGCTAATTACCAATGACCCCACAACCCGCTTGCTGAATGGTTCCCATGCTTGTAAATCTCTGTTCTTGCTCTTCCAGAAGAGCTGTCCATCCTGTCACTCTTTCAAATTCTTGAGCGCTTCCACACCCCAACCTGACGGGGTGCTAGTGAGGAATCGCGGAAAGAACCCCTATAGTCCTTTCATAATCCACAATAGTATGGCGGCTTCCATGTTCTTTTCCATCCCTTCATTCCCTACTAGAATCCAGCAAGCATGTGTCTGCCAAGAAGCACGGCTTGAGGCGCCGAATCATCCAGAAAGCGCGCCGCTGCACCGGCGGAGTAGTGGACCCCATGGTGACCCACGAGAGCGCAGAACAGCAGACGCGAAAGCCTCAAAATGGGCGGTGTAGGGCTGATTGTTTAAGCTATGATCTATCAGCCATATCCAACAATCAAAGGGCTGGAGAACAACAACACTCGCAAGTTCAAGGAGATGATGACCGTGACGCCACAAAACACCAATAACAAGGAGCAACGACTTTACGTAATGCGGTAGGTTCATTGCAGACACTGGTTACCATGACAGCAAGAAGAAATGAAGCCATGATAAGGACTTGTCGATACAAGAATTAAACGCATCGAACATTAGATGAGCCAAGTCCGAAAAGGCCTATGCGTGCACGACTAATTCGTGAGTTTGGGGGGTCGAAGTACGCCGCTGAGAAAACAAAGCTTACTGATGGCGCGTAGCAGGTACTGAAAGCACCTACTGAAAGGCAAGAAGACCGCTGGTTAGTCTGAGAACTAGATTGATCTCTTGAAAGTCCGATCTGACAGCTGGCGTGCGCCCTAGACCCTTGAACCTATGGAAGAGAAGACACCATGAAAAGCGGTTTGAGAAGCCTCTAAGCTTTGGAGCACGATGTTAAAAGCAAACCTGTGTTCCGCAGGAAATTATTCCGCGTTGTTCTTGGAGCACCCCGTGAAAAACCACTGTGAGATCTTGACACTGGATCTTCATGATTCCGAGGGTGTCTATGTCCCTAAAGCTCAAGCTTTCGCTACACCTTTCACCCGACTGCTTGCCCCTACAGTCCCAGACCGGCTTGTGGAAGGCCCATGACGGGCTTCCCCAAAGTCAAGTTCTCTTGTTCCATCTTTTCTTGCTGAAGTCACTTGTGGCCTGCAAAACTGGTTGGCGGAGGCAAGCCACAGCTTCGGCTACCACGAAATCCACAGAACTGCTGGGATCAGCAGCCGACATGCAACGCATCACAGATGATGAATCTCTTGAACGCTGTGAATGGCTGATCTCTTGGCTGTGCTGCCGCCAAATGTTGTCCTAAAAAAGGACATGTACTGCTTTCGGCCCAGACGACCCCAGCCCCTTAAACACTAGACCCCTCAGCCCAAATCAAAGCCCTTAATCGGGACTAAGGGAATATGCGTGGATTATAAAGGGCTTATATTCCCTTATTATACCAGTAAGCAAACCTGGCCATGGAGCAGCTCCGATCCCAAATATGCCTTTGCTATGTCCGTATCAGGAGCCTGTCCTTGGTCTTCTGAAGAATGACCTCCTCACTACTTATATGAGCCATAGTCTAAACTCCTAGTATCCCCCTTAATAACCCCTATAGTAGTCCCCTATATAAACCCCCCTTTAAAAAGTTTAGACTATAGCTCGTATGAGGAATCCCATTTTGGTATTCCTAAATTAGTCAAACTACAACCGACAGGGACCCAGAATTGTGAGAAAAACCTATGCAAGAGTGTAAATCAGAGTTTAAAAAAAGATTGTCTTTTCCGTGACGAACGACTGCATCTAGCCTGTCAGGAGGCCTCCCAGAACTTACCAAACCCTGGTTAGCAAAAGCTGTACCTCAGACTGCATCCCCCTGAAGGGGTTCTGCAGGAGTACTGCAAACCTCTCGCATGCTTTATGGAGTAGAATTTCTGCCTTAAGGCGTTGATGTTGTGAAGCTTTCCGAGTTAAAGGGCTCATGGCCTTCTGCAATCCCAGAAATGATAGACTACCGTGGTCTGACCACAGGCCCCCAAGTTTGGGTTTAGGGTTTAGGGTTTGGGAACCATAATATTGGTAATTATCCCTAAGCCCTAAACTCTAAACCCTAAACAAAAAACCCAAACCCTAAACCCTTGCCAGAATAATGGCAATTTTTTGGGCCCCTGTATTACAATGAAGCCATGGAAGTTGCTGAGAACCCCACCCCACGGATCTGGACCTGAAGTACGCTTCAAACAGGGTCATGGTGGGGTTTAGGGTTTAGGGTTGAGGGTTTAGGATTTAGGGTGTAGAATTTAGGGTTTGGGATTTTAGGGTTTAGGGTTTAGGGTTTAGGATTTAGGGCTTAGGGTTTAGGCTTTAGGATTCCGGGCCCATGTAATTTGGATGTGGGAGACAAGTTCTTCAGGCCTCTGCAGAATAAGAGTCCATCCTTGCAATGACCTCACCCTGGCAAAGACCCATTGATGAAACAAAATCGGACACTTCCCTAAACCCTACACTCAGAAGATCTGGGAAGTACAGTACAGGTGTCCGAGCTGATGGATAGAGATGTCGGAATCCAGGGTAGTCCAACAGGTATACCCCTAAGATGGGGAATGACTTGAACTGGACCCAAACAAAACACACACGACGAGATTCTTGCAACAATATATTGTGAAGGTTCTTCTTCCTCTAAACTCCAACCCCTAGAACTCTACGATCCAAAGCCGGTTCTTAAGTTCTCCCAAAGCTTCCCGAATGAGTGCCACCCCTCAGGGATCGCATCAGGCGATAAAAGACTTCAAAGGGGATCTTCTCCTCCATTGACACCAGAGCTTTGGAGGCTTTACTCTCTCAAAATCGGATTCCATTGGATGGACAGTGATCCTCACGGGGCTCTTCTTGCTTGGGGAGAGTAGGTTTAGGGCTCAAGAAGCTTTAGGCTTTGCGATTATACTCGTCTTCTTAAACTCGGGGTCCCGCCAGTCTTGCTTTTTCGCTTTCCGCCATGTCTGCGGGTGGTGGGCCGCTGCAAGGTAGCGACCCGAAACCAAAACAACTGACTCAGCCGTACCCTTGCTTGTCTGAGTCTAACCCCAAAACTCAACTCTTAAACCCTAGCCACCGAAGTCTACAAACCCGGTCAACTGTGCGGGCAGCAGCAATGTGACCACCATGAAGATTTCAGGGTACAATAGAGAACAGACTCACAGGAACTCACTCTAAACCCGAAACTGAGTTAGGAAATACTACCACTGAGGCCCGAAGAAACCCGAAACCCCAAAGCTAAACTCACAAACCCTAAACCTAAAACATCTGAGGTTTGAGCCCCGAAGCCATTAACGCAAGGGCCCCAAGACCCAATGTCCTAGTTGCCAGCCTGTTTCGGGGTCCAGGGCTACCGATTCAGTTTTTCGGATGTATAATCCCCCAAAGTAAATAATTCATGGATATTATAATAGGATCCCCATATACCCCATATTACCCCATATTCTATCTACTGAAGGGGGACTATATCTGGAGCTATGCAACACCCTGTGGTCTTCATCCATCCCAGAAGAACGACAAAGCACACATGGTAGTGCCCGGAAAAAAATTCCCAATGTGGACCCAAAAATTATCTCTATGCTTAAAATGGTGACCCCTAATCTTGGGAAACCCACCAGATATTTTATGTGCTTGGACGGGGGTCCAGGCACGTTGAAGAGTAGGACTCCGTTCTGACCTGCCTCCGAACATTCATGAAAAGCTTGAGGCCCCAAACCCACAAACCGCTAAACGGTCAAAAGATGCATGTAAATCCTTAAAACCCAATACAACCCTAATATAGTCATTATTATAGTATATAGTAGTTTCCATTTTCTTTTCCATTATCCTTATACAACCCCATTATAATTCCCTAATTCCCTAAACCCCTAAACCCTAAAACCCTAAACCCCTAAACCCTAAAACCCTAAACCGTCAATCCTTAGAACTCCAAAACCCTCGAAAGCCGGCTCCTCGAGCCAGGCTCTCTCATCCTGGTTCTCCTCGTCATCCAGCTGCTGGGATTGATTGCTGGCTCCTGAGCCGTTGTGGCATGATCTTGAGGGTTCTAGGGCTTGGGATTGAGGGTCTTGGGACTTAGGGTAAATGGTCTTTGACTCAAGGCTTTTTGCGGCTTTTGTGACCAAAAACACACAAAAAGAAATATCGAGACACCGCCAATCAATTGTAGCATGGAGCTGCTTATGGGTTTGCAATGGAAGGGTTCAGGATTCCGAACTCTTGGCTGTTCTTGGCACGCAGCGCAAGTTGTTGGGCGAAACTCTACTTTACCATCAATTTCAGTGTTACTGGGAGACTTATGGTAAGCAGACATGTAATTGGCGTTCTGGAAGCTAGGCCACCCGAACAAAAGTATTTCTGGGGAGCACTTTATGTTGGAAGAGACAGTGAGGGCCAGGATACCAAAAGCAAATAAGCTCCCTTGCTATGACCAAAGCTCTTGTATGAAGACTGCAAGGAACAGCGAAGAGGAAGTACTTGGCAACGCGCTCTACAGCCTCCTTTCTCTGAATGCCGAAAAGTGCCAGGAAAGAAGTCAAATTCTTCACTGACATCTCAGCAGGAGAGATACCATTGAGGATGCGAGCGCGTGTCTTCGCCACTTCCTCGTAGCCAGGCTTCGCACGGTCTGCTCCCTTGGATTTGTTCTTGATCATGCCGGAGTTCAGCATGGCAAGACTGCTGCTGCGGAGCATGATCTGCCTGCACCAAAAGCCAGGTTTGCTACCAGGGTTTGTAGACCGTGCCTCTGAACTTCACAGGCTTTTGTTTGAGGCCTGGCAGGTTTCATCCAGATGGTTTGATTGCGTTTTAAACTTGTCAAACGAGTCCATATGATTCATGTCCCTGAGAGTACTCCATGGGCTTCAATTTAGATAACTGGCCACATGAGCCCAGGCCAAATGTTCGACTGGCAAATGCTGTCAGGGCTTAGCCACTATGTCATTTTGTTTGACTCATGTAGGGGCCTAAACCGTTTAAAACCTTGGTTTCGGGCACATTATGTTACAAGCATGTGATATTATGAAGCATGGATATTCACTGGTATCTAAACCTTTGTATTACATCGTTAACAAAAACCTGCAAAAAAAAACCTGCCTGGCATCGGTTTTGCTTAAGTTGGCTGCAATGCGATGCCGCTTTTCTGCATCATCATCGCTGCTGGTGGCACTACTGGAGCCCTCCTGGAGGACGGACAGGAATAGGTGATTATAGGGTTTATGGGGTCTAGGGATTTGAATGGTTAGTAAAGAAAAGGGATCTCATTTCAGTATAGTGGATTACACGTAGAGACTACTACAGGGATCCATTCCTTCATGATAGGAAATTACCCTGAGAAGTTCGCAGGACATAGACAAGGCCTTCCTGCATTTACATTCACTCGACGGGGTTGCGTTGACGATTTCTACACTTTATCGCAACTGATACAAAAGCCAATTAGGGCTCTTCTCTCCATAATGGTGGACATTACGACGTTCAGCTCATAAATCGCAACCCTATGAACTTGATCCGCCAGATATTCCCACCAATGCCTACCACCAGGCCGTGAAGCCCCTTAAGACCCCAGAATCTTAGTAGGGTTCAGGGTTTAGGGTTGCATCGTCACCCAAACAGGCGAAGTGCGGAAACTGACGCAGAAAATAAATGATTTTCTCGAGCAGACCACGCAATCCTTGAAGCTCTCACCCCGGAATCGTGAACCATAGACCAATCGACCAATCTGCGGAATCCCGGAAATCAAGCCCACAAGCCCCGATCCTGCAAAATACCTTCTAAAAGAAACGAGACGAAAGGCCATGTATGTGTATATATCTATGTATGTACATATGAAAACGTATAGATATACGTATCTATGTGTATATATATATATGTAGAGGAACTGCTCCTTCATGTCCTCTGCCGGAATCAACTCCCACGTGCCCAACACAACCTTGTGGTCGAGCCTCCTGGATTGACTTGCCGATTGTTACTATGGAATGGAAGCATAGGATCCCTATAGTACTCCCTTTGCTAACCCTCAAATAATCGCAACACTCATAATAATAGTAGTAAGGACTAGTAATAGTAAGAATAGTAGTAATACTAAAAACAATAGGGTTATGTATAGGAATAATAGTAACAACATATATTCTACATAAGGCAATAGATGTACCCAAATAAGATCATAGCTTCAATTTGCTTTTCCATTCCTTCATTCCCTAGCGACAAACAGCAAGTTCTTGTCGGAGTGTCCCCGAAGAGTGGCTGCGACAAGAGAATGTCAGGCACAGGATGGGGATAGCAATGATGGCTTAATGTAAACCAATGATTAATAAACCCCCCTCCTGTTAAGGCTCAAATATTAGGATCCCTATTATAATCCTTATTAAGTGGAGGGGGTTTATTAATCACGGGTCTGGCTTACTCCCTCTGCTTTAAAGAAACCTTCACAGCCTTGGCAAGTCCGTGGGTAGGATTCAAACGCTTCGTGCTTAAGATGATACAACTGCCCAAGCGGTGCTCGAAGGCTGGGAACGACCTATACGATCATTAGCAGGAATTCTAGGTCTGTCCTTCCTTGAGCAAATCCGCGACAACTCAGAATATTCAGAAGACATTTCCCGAAAAACCCTGGCGGTGAGCCGATTTTCCGAAGTGTGACGTTCAATGTTTACCACTGATGGTCTTTAGGTTACCTCTCAAATGGTTTGGGCAGAAGCCTGATGCTCTTCTGGGAAAGGAGCCTCCATGCGATTCTCTGCCATGTTCTGCACATTCAGCGGCTGGCGGACTATGATGGAATGTAAGCTGTGCGGCAGAGAAGTCCCATACCACAAGCACTCTCCCTACAACAAGAACTGGAAAGTCAACCTGCCCACGGGACCTCTGCATGATCCTTACAGTAAGCCTCATGTTGCGCATTCCGCACCAGGGCATCATCCCAACTACTACGCCCATCATCTTTGGACATTGCTTTCTGAGAAACAAAAGTCCATTTACAACTCCATGGCCTCTATAAGCCCTCATAAAGCCCGGCAAACCCTCGTACACTTCCTGGGGCCATCATTCTAACTCCCCAAACGCTAGACCCAGACAAGTCTCGCCATCAGCCGCTTCGTGACGTTTTCAATGTCCGAAGGCCTCCGAGGCGGCTCAATGAAGGAGCGACGGCGCGGGGCGCCAACAGCAGCCCTTGGTGTCAGGATGTTTTCTTGGCATTGGGGGGCCGGGGGCATATAGGATGTAGCTTTACAGTTTAGGTTCAATTAGGGTTAGGGGCTCAAGCATTACAAGTTCGAAGTACCGGTAATAAGTCTCCAGCAATAAAAGTGACGAGCAGGGAGCCATTGATGAAGCCAACAGCTTCTTCTCATAACGCTGGGCATGTGGGAGTTTCTGCACATGGGGGAATCACTATTAAAGGACCACCCAGAAGACACGTTGGAAACCCCCCTAGTTTTTGGAACCCCCCAATTTCGATAACATCAACCCTCAACCCTAACCCCTAGTATAGGTGTATCAGGTTAAGAGCCCCCCGATGATTCTGGATTCGCGTGTACTTGCGGCTCACGGAAACCAATGGAACTCTACAAGAGACGGGCATAGTTGCTGGGTAGAAGCTCTTCTCAGTCGTCGGAAAGTAATAGGTGCAAATGTGAGGCGATTGCTACTGTAGAGATTTAATTTGGGGATTTCTGAAGAAAAAGCGAGTGCCCAATATAGATCCCTAAACCCTAACCCCTAAACACTAAGCCCTGTCATAGGGACTCTTAAAGATGGATCCCTGTTGTAGTACCTGCTTTGTTAGGTTTCTCACCTCTACGCGGAATTGCTACTTATTTCATCATGATATCATTATATACATGCTTCATTCCACTATTACATTAAAATAATACACGATGACTACTAGTCGTAAGCCTGAAGCACTGCAGCAGAGATGCTTGAGGCTATGGTGGCCATGGTGGTGATTGCCCTTTGCTTTTGGCGAACCCGGCGCCTCCAATCAGACGGCAAGCTTTTTCAACGGTTTAGAGTTTACAGCCCTCCTTAAGTAGATAGAATATGGGATTGCAAAATATCATACTAAGATCCCCATATACCTCACGTTCTATCTATTTCAGGGCGACTATAGAGGTTTGCTGGGTGCACACCAGGAATACCGATGCCTAAGCAGATGGTTTTCCGGCTGGAAGAGGTTCTGTCAGATGTCAGGCCTTAGGATTCTTGCCCGACTTGTTGAATCCAAACGCGAATCTCTATATGCCAAAACCTACTCCAGCACCTGTGGCTGAAACCCTAGATCCGAAGCATGTAAGCCGCCCAAAAGTACATCCCACAAAACAAGGACAGGACCATGTCCAGCATTCGACGCCACGCCTCAAACGCCTTGTCACTTCGGCAGACAAATCCCAGATCTTCTCTCGAAACGTACAAATGAAGCCTAAACACTGAATCGTCCTGCGCAGACTCTACGCCCTGGTCTCACAACCTGATGTCCACACCCTCTTCCCGGATTCCCAACTAACTGTTTTAACTATATGAGCTATAGTCTAAACTCCTAGTATCCCCCTTAATAACCCCTATAGTAGTCCCCTATATAATCCCCTATATAACCCCCTTTAAGGAGTTTAGATTATGGCTCATATGGCCACTATATAGCCCAAGTTTCATCCCAGGCAGGTTCCGCAACTTCATAGAATCTGCAAACCATAACCCCTACTGTAAGCCCGATGCTCCCAAGCCCTATAGTCCTCCTTAAGGAGATCGAATATGGGGTATATGGGGACCTTATTATAATACACCCAAAGCCATATTCCATCTACTTAAGCGGGAGTATACTCCTAAACCCTAAACCCTAAACCCTAAATAGTAGCTTCCATTTTCTTTTCCATTATCCCTATATTTCCCGATATTCTGTCTACTTAAGGGAGAATATAATCTTTGAATCCTAAACCCAGCGCACCCTGGGACGCTGGAGGTTAAGAACGAATGTGAAGCTCTCCTCAGCTGGGCTTGCTTTGGGTTTGATATAGGGGCCAAACAAGGAAATATGGAATTATAACAGAGATGTATTTTAGGGCTTAAGGCAGTTTAAGGATATTACTCGAATGATGGAGAATCAAAGGGTTTCAGGTTCAATGTTTCTTTTGAGTTTAACCGCAGGGGGGAGAATGAAGGTCGACAACGTTAGGAAGATTTAGACCCCAGAAGCCTAAGCAACTACACACCTAAACAGAAATTAACACATGGAGCGGAGTGAATAAAATCAGAGTGGAGGTTTGTGCAAGTCGGTAGTTTGGAAGCAAGGGTTCAGGGCGTAGGGTTTTCGCTGGAGGGCTTGGGGTGTTGGGGTTACAGATGTTACTTTCTCCTAGCTGCATGGTTCAAACACCATTCAGCTGTCATTTTTAGTGCTCTGGAAGTTGGTAAGGAGTTGCTCGCGTGTCTCCTGGATCAGTGGGCAACATCCGCCAACAGATGTGGTAACTCCCGATCTGCCAATGCCCATGTCCAAAAAAAATGCCCCACAGAAATGTGCTAGATTTGTCGGACATGTCTGAAAAGGAAGGGAATCAAGTTGCCCAATGTCTCTCCCTGCGCCCCACACCCCTAGGCTCTCAGTCCTAAAGCTAAATCGTCAACGCTTTTCCATCCGGCCCAATCACCATCCAACCAGCGAAGGAGTCGGAGTTCAGACTCTGTGCCTCAAGTGCAAAGTCTTTGGGTGTTCGAGCTAAGGAGAGCACTCCGGGCATCACTTCTTCTCAAAACGAGTACCTTTCTCTAGCCCTGAGTAGTAAGTGTCTGCAGCATCACCCCAAAGGCGGGTCTAGAATCTGAAGGCATCCCGATGGGAGAAACCTGCAAAGTACAGAAAGATGTGGCTTGGGGAGATCAAGGATGAGGGATCAGGGGTTGAGGGGCAAGAAACCCTAGGCCATAAACCCGAAAGCCATGCGTAAACCCTAAACCCTGGCCTTCAAGCCTATGCCCTAAACCCGAACCCTGGGCCCCAAACCCCATACCCTGGCCCCAAAACCCTCAGCCCTAAACCCTAAACACCCTTATCACATTACATGAGCTATAGGCTAAACTCCTAGTATCCCCCTTAAGAACCCCCATAACACTCCCCTTCATAATCCCCTTCAGTATCCCCCTTTAAGGACTTTAAATCCATCATCAGGACGTAAACCTGGCCTTTAGGCGATGGCCCAGATCCAAATGGCCCGCGCCCTTCCCAGCAAGCCCGGCTTCCTTCAAAGAGGATTTTTAGAAATATTGAGGATATATTTGGGTTATATTGGGATATGGGAAAGAAATGGAAACTACTATTATATTGTAGTAGGGTATGTATTGGGGATATATTGGGGTTATGTTGGGGTTATATTGGGAGAATGGAAAGAAAATGGAAACTATTTAGGGCTTAGGGCTTTCGGGTTTCAGGTTTAGGGTTTAAGGTTCAGGGTTTAGGGTCTAGGGTGTTTTGATGTTAAGCTGCAAGGTTATAGTGCTTCTTTCGGATCTAATACAGAAGCAAACCTGGACACAAACTAACTTGTCTCCACAATGGCAGCTGAGCGATGCTTTGCTGAAATTACTTCTTGTGTAGGTCTAGTGAGATTGCATTGCGACTCAACAAGGACTATCTTACTTCAGTCCAGGTTTGTGATGTTTCCTCTGTGGCAAGACTAGAGGAAGTACAGGTCTTAACCATGGATGCAATCATACCTGAGCAAACCACATCTTGCTCACTACAGGATCCGAAAGATGGCTAACGAAAGCACTGCTGCACGCACTCAAGATTACCATGGGCACGTCATCAATCATCCCTGCACTGCACAATGGATGTCAATGCAGACCTGCACGCGAGCGCCTCCTTAAACTCCTCGCGACCACCAACAATAGTCCCAAAAGGCAAGTCCACAAGAATTGCCTTAAAGGAATACTCTTACAAAAATCCAATACAGGGAGAAGTACACCAACGGAGACACTGAGATTTGATGAGTTTGTAGTCTTGCATCTGCGTCCTCCTCGGACTACTATGACCAGTAGTTCCTACTGCTACCACCACAGCACCCAACTGCAGAAGTCGTACTCCACATCCCTTACCGCTGCTGCTACTGCTCCCACTAAATCCTCAAAAAGCCTTGAGGATTTGGGATTTATGAACATCATAAAGATAGTGTGGTTCTCGACGTCCTTATGAACGAATCTACTCCCAGAAACACCAAAAGCCCTCCAAGGGGAGGCCTCCCAGCAGGGTTCTTGAGGGAGGGTTTTTGGCCCGCAAAAGCCCTTTACCGCTTTGAGGAATTCCGGTCCTTAAGCAAAGAGCGGGTCTTGTACAACTCGCCCCTGAGCAGCTCAAACTTCCTCGCCGTGTAGGTGAAATTTGCGCTTTTCACTTGAGGGCTAGTATGTGTGATTGCGATTATTAGTACTACGGTGGATACTAAAAATCCTGAATGACTCTAAATACCCTAAACCTTGGGAATAATGGTACTATAGTATACTTAGGTTCTGCAGGATTTTTAGTATCAACAGTATGAGTCTCACTGCAAACAGAATAAAAATGACAAGCAAAGCAAAAAGAAAAAAAGACATTGTATTTACATTAACACTGGCATTCGCATGAGCATTTCCGCTTTGAGAGGTTTGGGTTGTGGAATTCCACTAGCTTACTTGTTCTTAGCAGGGAATAAGGGAATATAGTCCGCATAAAACCACCATGTAGTATATTCCCATATTCCCTGCTAAGAACCAATAAGTCATGATCTCAGGTCTGCTGTCGGGAGACTCCTAAAGAAGGGATCAAACTAGTTCGGGTGCTATGGGAGAATTTGCAATGACTACTTCAGGGAACCCTTATTCCTGAATGATGATACCACTATCTTGGGAAAGTTCTATAATCTATCTGGAAACCGGGATTCTGAAGAGTAGCTTTCACGAGCAGAACAGGAGTACTCTCCAAAAGACTGCAAGAGCCCGGAGCCCTGCTTGGTGATCCTTGTACAAGAGATCTGAGGGTACCTCCGATTCCCCTTTATCACAGAAACGTCCAAAGGCCGAGCTTCCTCTCACCTTTGAAGGTAGGGCTCTCAACCCGCACCATCTCCGGTTTTCGGAGGCGCGGTGCGGAAAAGGACCTTGTGCGACCTCTCCTTGCCTGAGCTGATGGGGGCTCGGGGTGAAGGCCTGCGGCCGGAGGGTTTATGGCTCCGTGGCGGATTCCAAACAGGTCAAGTCAAGTGAATTGCTCCCGAGGACTAAAAAGGCAACAGCCAACACAAATAAGAACACTCGAGGGCGAATATCCTTGCAACATCAAGACTCATTAAGCTGGACGTTACATGAAGCACTGCTCAAGAAAGGTGAGGAGTGTTTTTGTGTTGGTTGATCCTAATAAGATTAAAGTCTGTATATAAAATATGATCCCCCAAAACACATATAATCTTACTCTGTGCTGGGTTCCATAGTATTCCCAATAAATTCGACTACTCGCTGCCTTGCAAACCAAAACCCAAGAGCCCATGTAGTCCCCTAGAGTCCCTTAAAGGATCCTAAAACCCAGGGGTGCAAATCTAGAGGTACAAGCCTGAAACCCTTGACAACCCTAAACCCTAAAACCCTCAGCCCCCTAAAACCCTAAAACCCTCAACCCCTAAACCCCAAACCCTAAACTCAGTTCAAGATGCTGGCTTCTTTGTCCCTTGCCTGGAAGTTGGAGCAGATTGGCTTTGAAAAGCCGACGGCAAGTCGAGCTTGTCCATGAAAATGTCTTCCTCCCGTCCTGGCTGGCTTGCTGGAGGGGATATTACAAGTTAGGATACTTTGGTCTAGGGTTGTTTAGGGTTTAGGGGTTTAGGGGTATAGGTTGGCTCCTGTCCCTACCCATTCACAGTCTACAATAGGGTCATATGAACGGATACAGGAATAATTATACTACAGATATTATTATCCAACTGTTAATGAGCGGGGGCAGTACCCAGGTTATAGGGACCATGAATTCAGGGATTAGTATAGGGGTTAAGGTTTAGGGTTTAAGATTTACTGGGTTATAGGGACCATTGTACAGGAATACTACAGGGATCCATCGCTTCCTGTCTAATCATGAGTAGTCTTTTAGGCACCCCTAAATAAGCTGCAAACTATAGCAGCCACCTTTGATTACCGCGCAGAAATCCCGAGTCCCCATAAGCCAACCATACAATCCTCATAGATATATCCCCTTATTCCCTACCAAACCTAAACCTTAAACCCTAAACTCTACATGTTCCCTTATTCCCTAAACCCTAAACCCTAAACCATAAACCCTAAACCCTAAACCGCTATGCACGAGTAAGATAATTGAGATGTCCCAGCAGCTCTCCGGCAGCTTAGGCAAGGGCACTGCCTCGGGAGGGTCGCAGTAGTGAGCGAAAATCTCAAACCATTCGCAGACAACCTGGGATCTTTGGGATTGGCTTAGGATTATATTGGGGTAACATTGGGATAATGGAAAAGAAAATGGAAACTACTATAGTATATTGGGGTAATACTGGGATGACTTTGGTGGTTGGGGGGCTTCAGGGCCTTTAGGGGGATTTTGAAGATGACTGCCCGGGTTTGGGGGTTGGGAGCGTAGGC
The DNA here is from genome assembly GCA_905231905.1 of Symbiodinium pilosum. NCBI lineage: Eukaryota > Dinophyceae > Suessiales > Symbiodiniaceae > Symbiodinium > Symbiodinium pilosum. The sequence goes on along the minus strand of CAJNIZ010003180.1, from coordinate 11,255 downwards.
CAGCCCTGCTTGGGGACAGCACGGAACCTCATGGGATATTGGGAAACCACCTTAAAGACAGCCCCAGGGAGAATGGCAGGATGATGAGACCAGTGACTTTTTAGGTCTTAACCCGTAAGGATGAAATGTATGGAATACGTTAAGTGGACCCCCCACCCAGTAATAGTGACTATAAGGGATAATAGGGATCATATTAGGGTCCTTTTATAATTCCTATTATACCACTTACAGGGTGGGGGGGTCCTCCTAAGGTATACGGTCTGGAAGTGAAAGCTTATGACTCAGAGACCTGATCATCCCCTCTTCCCGCTAACCAAACCCTGCAGATATGACAGGATGTGATAATGAGGGTAAATGAATTCGGAATCAACCCTAAACCCTAAACCCTATATTACCAACTATAGTAATAGTAGCTTCGATTTTCTTGTCCGTTATCCCCATATAACCCCAATATAATGTTACCAGTGGTGCTGCTTGACCCAGCACCCTTGACCTCGTCCATGATGCTGCTGATTTACCAAGCAACATCAATCGGGTCCCCGCAGGTCATGACCAGCTCATGCAGCATGTCATCCGTACGCTTCTGACGCTTCTTCCGCACCTTCATTGGAACGTCCCCTCCCGGCCGGCAAACACGAAAGCTTAGAGGATCCCTTGAAATAAGCAAACAATATATTCAATGGCCTTTGCAAGGGCCTTTTGGGATTCCTGCAAGTTTACGGGAGAGCATTCATCAGCATTTGAAGCAACAGTTAGAGCTTTGAGGAGCTTGGGCTAGGATCTGCCACAACCCCGCGATGCCGAGGACTGTTTGGGACGATGAAACTTAATCTGGGGGTTTCCCAAAATCAGGGGTACCCTTTTGAAGGTCCCTATAATAAGGATTATAGTATTTGGGGGTCTATATTGGGGTCCCCCTATTTTGGGAAACTACCATCTTCGTTCTGACCCACCATGAGGACCGGTGTCCTTCAGACAAAGTTGTCGCGTGGGGGTTCTGGCGTGGTTCTGGCCTTCAAACGCGCTGCAGCTTTCCCAGGACGTCCACTTTCACCTGCCTGAACTATAACACGACGGCCTCACAGCCCTTGAGCGATTTTTGGGCAATTAAAACAGAAGCCTGAACCCTACACCCTGATCAAAGCGCTTCAGAGGGATGGTATTACTAAGCAGGTCACTTCATCCTGCAAGTTTGGGCTGAAACGCAGCTTCAACGATGAGGACCCCCAACCTTCCTGGTAAAGCCCCCGCTAAAGGGAATCCGACTTATCTAAACTCTTAAGAAAAGCCTGACCCACTAGACCCTCGACCCAAAGCCCTCGAAACTCCAAGGCCTCTAAACCCTAAACCCTCTAAGCCTGAAGCCCTGAAGCCTCTGAAACCTTAACCCCAAGAAATGCCCATGAGACCTGGGAGGCACCCGACTCCGTGGAATGAGCACCGTCACCGTTCCACAGAAAGGTCGTGCTCCCTGACACACCAGCCTGCTGCTTAGGATCTAAATGCTTAAGGCTTAGAAGGTTCGGGTTCAAGGTGACAAGAACAGCAGCTTCCGGGTTTAAGATTAGGGCTATTTTGGGTTTAGGGCTTTGGTATTCGGAGGGTCCCTTGACATCACAATGCTTTGAATACAACATGTGATGACCATTCGCCTCGCATCGGTGTCAGAATGTACTGGAGCCACACTCAAGTAGGGTACATTTCTGGGTGACCCCAGATAAGACAGACGCCTAAGAAGGACAGTTGGAAGGCACTGAGAAGAAAACCTAGAGGTTATTTCGAATATCCGTCCTACCTCGAAAACGTACGCAGGCTAGGATTCAAGCTTGAGGGCCGAAGCTTTATACCTAGAAAGTACCATGCGCGTTGGAACCAATAATCCCCCCCTAATATGAAACACCCCCACCCCCCCCCCCAATATTTTGTAATATACCACTTGATGGGAATATCTAGTATTGGGTGCATGGTGGGGTTTACTGTCCGGGGGAAGGGATTATCGAGTTGCTGGCCTGACTGAGTTGGCGGGGGGTGTTCCCAAAATGGTGTTTAGGGCTCAGGGGGCTGAAGTACCAGATGCCTTCAACCAATCCTCCTAGGGTTTAGGGTTTAGGGTTTAGGGTTTAGAGTTTACTCCAGCTTAAATATCGGCAAGCCTTTGATTGCAGAAGTACTTGGGCAGTTCCCAAATGAGGCGCCCCCTACATACCCGCGAAAACGAGCAGACGTACCCAAGAAGGGGACTGCGACTGCAAAATGCTTGCTGGCCCTTAGAAAGGAACTCCAAAAATCCTGGGAGGTTTATAGTCCCCCTTAGATAGATAGAATATGGCTTTGGATGTCTTAAAATAAGATCCCCATATACCCCATATTCTATCTACTTAAGGGGACTATAAGGTTTCGGCATTCATCTGTTAGAGCTTAGGGGGTGCAGAGTTCAACGTATCGGGTTTGGGATTGCCCCGGGGAGATCTGTCTCTTCCTGTCCCTAAAACACCAAGCTCTAAAGCCAAAAACCGTGGCCCTGAACTCAAAAGCCATCCCTGAATCTCTGTCCCCCAACACTCTCCCGAAACTTGCAAAACAAATCCTGGCCCTTAGCCTACCTCTGAGACCTACACGGCAAACAACCGAAACTTGCACATTGAAGACCAAATGAGAGACATTTACAAATCACACTAAGCAATTAAAAATAGACTGTAGTGAAACGAAAATATACTACAATGCATTATGGTCGGACAATCTATCGTACTTAAAATGCACTCTCAAATACTAGATTATACAATAAGATTGCTTCATACCAGACCAGACTATCCCAGTCTATACTATACATTAATGTTCAGGAATGTTCTGTACATTAATATAACATACTCATGTGTGAAAATTGTTATGATGTACCATCATATGCTAAATTGTACTGCCATACACCCATATCTACGATTATATACTGTCCACATCATATACTATATAACTAGAACAGACTCGAATACACTAGAGTTTCAATACGAACCCCGAGTCCTGTACTAGCTTCGCCGGTGTTGCACTTGCAGGGCGCTTGGGAGCCTTGGCTTTCTGGCTGTTAACAGGGTTTGAGGTTTAAGGGCCCTAAACCCTAAACCCTAAACCCTAAAACCCTAAACCCTAAACCCTCCAACCCTAAAACCCTAAACCCTAAACCCTAATAAGGTTTAAGGGCAGGAACGACTGAGCCATAGGAGCTGTTAAAAGGGTGCCTGCGAAACTTCTTTCAGCAGTCCCTACTGAGCACCTGTAAGCTGGTGGCCTTAGGGATTTCGCTGGGGACTTATGGTTTTCGGGCTGAAGGCATTGGACAATCTAAGAATCTAAGGCACGCCAAATCCTGTGAGGCGTATGAAAAGCCCTACAACATCCCTTTTACAAAAACAACTGACAGCTGTGAACACTCTAGACCCCAAATAAAGCAGTAGTCTCGATTTCCCTGTCCATTCCCCTATGTATGGATCCCGATATATCCCAGTAGAAGTATATTCCTATATATACCCCAACAGACATTGATCAAGGAGCCGTAGCACCGCCGTGGCTCCGAAGGCTCATCTTCGCGCGTGATTCCGCGCGGGAGGCCATGCGCTGGCCATATTTGTAACCTAGGTCAACAAGGCAGGGCTTTCCTCAAGGCTTTATGTAGGGGTAAGATGAGGATATCGGCCCCAATAATGGAGAATCAAATTGAAAACGAAATCGAAACTACCATGTGGGTTTAGGGTTAAGGCTACGGGATATTGCCGACATAATGGAGGGATCAATTTGGACAAGAAATTGGAAAACAAAGTGGAATCTGGGATCATGTAAGGGGTGTAGGGTTAGGGGTTTAGGGGCTTAGGGACCTATGCCAGCTTGTTGGTTGGCTGATGCTTCTTGATCTCAGTAGGTGATGGTGCCGGTTAGCTGCTTCCTCCTGTGGCTGGTGAGCTTATGCCCCAAAACTCTTAGCTCTGAACTGCCTCCAAAGCATCCCCTCATTTGGTGCGAGTTTACCTGGAGCCCGGCAGTCAACCTGGGGCCTTAACCCCCACTTTAGCCACACATCCCAAAACAAAGACACATTTCATCAAACCCAAAAAGAGGAAATCTGCAGCCCCTGTCAACGACTTCAGGTTTCTACCCTTAAGGTGGGGAAAGAAGTACAAACATTTAGGGTGCAAAGGCAAACTCCCTGACCTTGGGCTGCCGAGCCACCGTAGACATCTAAGCCCAACACAAACGGCACGGGATAGATTGCCCCTTTGGGGGTCACAGTGAGCGGCATGGTCCAGTTGTCCGAGCCTGGCCAAGAAACGCACTGCAAGGCATGATGCTATGATAGTAAAAATGTGTTGTATAAGAGTCCTTTAGAGTATACCGCAGTTATTTGTTTTTCGTAATAATACGTTTATGTACAAACTGCCCAACCACCACCTCTCTATGAGCGTGACACCATAGCGCATTCACACACGCTCTTGGGGGTTCGAAAGATGCGAACAAATCCAGCTGTCCTTCTACATCGCGTCCCCAGATTAAGTAGAAAAATCCGAAGAATGTAAATGACATGTATGAACAGTAGTCGTAGCTACACCGGCCAAATGGAAGAATCCTAGTACCAAGAACGGTCAGGATAGCCCAAGACTGACTACAGTGACCACTGAATAGGCTACCATGGATACAACAAAAACTCACCACACCATCTACCTCAGGAATTGTGACTTACAGCTGTTCAGGGGCCCTAGGTGGCGCAAGATTCCCTCAATCACCCATAGATGACCCTAATGTTATACACTTATATAACCCCTACAGTATAATAGTTACCATTTTCTTGTCCATTATCCCTGTAGAGACCCAATATTACCCCCAATATAAAGTAGCAATAAGTCTTAGCCTTGGCCGGCTGGCTGGAGGTTGTGCCCTCTGCCATCATCCGCCATTGCTTCAGGCGCGGTACTTCTTCTCACTTGGGGTGGGTTTAGGGTTGGGGGGTTGGGGGGCGAAGGGTTGAGGGCTCAGGGTTTGAACTGTAAGCTTTGGGGCTCAGGTTGCCAGATCTAGGATTCAGACTTTGGGATAAGATAAGGCCCGGTGCGTATCATTGTCAGAAACCGTGCAAGAACAGTCGGTTTCTTCCTTGGATTTCTCGTTAGTTCAATCCCATTTCGACAAGCTTGATGGCTTTCATCGTGCTGCTACTCCCGTGCTGCTACGTGGAGCCGCACTGGTCTTTCAAGCCAAAAGGGTGGATTGTGCGCGAATAAACAAAATCATCCTGCACCACTGGCTCAAGAGTGCGAGTCATCGAGTGAATAATTCAGACAGGCAGCATGACTCATAGCCCAAAATAATTCCCGGACATTGTGGCATTCTGATTGTAGCATTTGTCTGTGCAAAGCTGTTGAGATCGCCGTGATCTGAATCTGTACAGCCCCATCTTCTTTGTTTCTGCTAAGGAATTTGAATTAAGTAACCATATTATGGATAGATAATGGGGTTTCCTTTTTGTGGTAACCGAATGTAAGTTTCCTAAGAGCAACCCGGTCTTCTGAGTCCTTCCGGCTGTCTCCCCAATATAAAAAAATTAGGGGTTTAGGGTTTAGGGTGTAGGGTTCTATAGGGAAATGGAAAAAGAACAGTGGAAGCTACCATTTATTGTTTAAGGTTCAGGGATGTTACCCTGGAAGTGAAGAATCAGATGCGAATAGGGATTATATACGCCTTAGTGACCATTACTCAGCTACTCAAACAGTTATGCAGAATCGGCCGGGAAAGAAACTGGGGAAATAACATGGAAACTACTGGATAGGTATTATATGGCTTATACGGACACAAAGGATGTACTAGTGATGAATCACCAACAAATGGAAGAGACAGTGGGCGTGAAGTGGAAACTGAGAGGTGATTTTACGTTCCTCCGGTTAGCAGGGAATGAAGAAACGGAAAATGAATTGGAAACTAGTCTGTCTGCAGGGATTTTTACAGGGACCAGTACAAGCATGCATTCCTTGCTAACCAGAAGTAAATAAACTCTATACACCTTAGTACCAGCAAGATATTCCTATCTCTGCCTAGATGAACCCAATGTCCATCTCATGTTCCATGTGATTTTCCATGTGCAACAATATCCCTACAACCTATGTTCCCTACATAATCCCGAACCTCCAAACTAGAGGACTTGCTGGCAGCCTGCCTCTTTGTCTACGATGGCATCTTGGTCACCTGACATGGTGTTCAGATTAAGAATTCAGATAATTGAGTTTTGAGAAATAAAGGGACTCATGATACACCTCGAGTCTCGGGTTGAGGATGTAGGGTTTGGGTTGTAGGGGTTTCATGCAGTTTGGACACCCTGATGCTACATGCAGAAGGGAAAATTGATGCTAGGGACTATCGCCGGTTGTCATCAGGGTCTTGTGAACTCGAACAAGATGCCTTCTTAGTAGCAGACAATGTGAACTGGGGCCTGTTCAGAGTATGCGCACATGTAAGCGAAAAGTCGCATCCCAACTATCCTCCGGCGATGCAAAACAAGATCAATAATTGTGCTGAGACGCTCGCATATGGAATGTGTAAGGCGGTCCAAGATATCGGACAAGCCCACAAACTCTGCTGCAACCGGGGTCAGACTTCAGGGTGCTTGTGATTCCGAATCCAGGTTTTCTTGCTCAGGCTTGCGGTTCAAAATTAAGACCAATCATGGTACAAATTTAAACTAGCGCCATAAGCAAAGCACCCAAATGCATCTCCCACATAGGAAACCTCAATTTCCCCATTTCAGGAATTTCGGAATTTCGTCGTGCCTCCCAGCACTAGGACCGGCACATGCCTGCAGGGTTCCACAGGCAGCGACCTCCAAAATTCCCAACACGTTTGGGAGTTTACAAGAAATGGGCGAGTGGTCTTCGCTCGGGAAGGAATGTTGAGATTGTGGGACCCTTTTCAAGCATCCTGGCGTCATGGAGTAAGTGATGCTTGGCTTGGGGTTGGAGCTTGGAATGACAGGAAAGCCAGGGAGACTTGCTCCAACGGCTTCACTTCTACGATTCTTTCATAAGCTTCTTGCTGGAGTCTCTGAAGCAAGCAGAGCGCGTACCTTCAAAGACCCTGCGGACGTATGGGATGCATGCAGGGATGATCTTGACCAAGCATGGGCAGCTGGCATCGTCACGATCAGGAGGGGCCCCGTTGAAGCTCCAAGCCAAAGGCCATGGCGAGAAAATCCTCATGTGATCCTTTACGATTCGTTTTTTTCCCCCTATACAAAAGCTTGACAAAAACCCTCACCCCCTCCCTCAGAGGCCCATCGCCTGCCTCTGGAGTTGTCGGAGATCCAACAGGCGGGTACCTTCCGGACAGCCTGCGCATCCGGAAGCAAGTTAATGAGCACCCAAAAGTGCAAATAACACCAAGACTTGCCTTTGTGATGCACTCATGCTTCTGAAGGTCCGACACTCTACCTATCTTCTTGCTGGCTTGTCAATAGAAGTCATGACCGTTTTGATCGCTCCACATGTGCAACACACAAAACCCGAAAAGGACTCCTGCTAACCTTCCAGGAATCCTTCTGGGGGTTCGGGCTTGCGCATCTGAGTTAATGGACTGCAGCTTGCGGTAGAAGTCAGTGTGAGCTCAATGCTAAGGTTTTTCCGTTGCCCGGCCTCCCTTCATCAAGCCCATGTACTTTGCAACGTCTTCTGAAGGGGTGTCCGCGTCGAAGAAGAGCTGCCAGATCATTCAAGGGAGGGGTTCTCAAAACATGGTACACTTGGAAGCCTAGAGATGAAGGGGTGTTCAGAGCAATACAAGGGCCGCTTCAAGGTCATACAATCCGCTTAGCCCTGGCCATGTGCCAAAGCCCTGAATTGCAAATTGGTAGCGATGCAGGAGCTAACTACACAACTGCTATCTGTGCATCATGATAACAATGGTGGTTTCGAACAAATCTCCGGAGAGCCTGCAAAACTTTTAGCAGGGCAATCTTGCCTGGGGTCCGGCCAGCGTGCTGAGTTGTGGGTTCAGAAAGTCCAGGTCTGACTTGCTGGTGGCGGGCGTGGAGGAATGGAATAGCTGTGGACGACATTCCCTGCTAAACCACCAGCAGGTAATCGTACGCAATGGTAGACTCTAATGGACTATGACAGAATATATGATGCTGTCAAATACCTTAATATCCTGTAGCATTCAATAACGTATTGCAACGTGATGAGGAAGTCTGCCTCTTTGCAGAGATCCGCATCTCTTTCGAAGGCACGCGCAACGAAGCCTCAGCAGGCCCAGGATCATGGTCACGGGCGAACTCCATTCCGGATGATACAATCCTCGTATAGAATTCTACGAAACATAATGCATGATGACATCTTGTATATCATCAATTCAAGTACATTACAGATTACATTATAGCATCATAGCATGTCTCATTTCGTATACTGCAGAAGAAATCTGATAAAGTATGTTAAAATATATTGCAAGCTTCTATGCCGTGCTATAAGGTTGCTGTCGTTGGCCAGATCTAAGGGGCCAGATGAAAAGCTCTGTGTATGGCTCTGACAGGAGTTTGGGCTGGCTGAACATGGACTATCAGAAGGTGGCCACGGTCTCCTTAAAGCTCTAATCCAGGAAGACTAGGGCAGGACGACACGAATTCCTAATCACTACGGAAGTAACTAAATGCAAGAGCGCGCTTTTCAGAAATTCAGACATGTTGTTTAAGTTGTAGGGCCTATGGTTTTAGAAATGAAGGTTGGGGTAAGGACATGATCGCCTCAGGAATATCTAGCCAGAAGCTTTCCAAGATCCTCATCCCCTCCATCTTACGCCCCGATCTTCCAGAAACCCCATCACAGGCATGTTTTCATGCATCACAATATTTCATAGTGTCTTCGCGGTATATGAAAGTAGAGTCTGCTGTCATTGGAAATCCTAATCGCCTCGCCCCATGGGCTCAACCCTTGCAATGAAGTAACCTTGCGCATCCACAAGAAGGACCAGAGGAAAATTCACTGAGAAGATTCAGCACCAGAGAGCGCACCCCATCACAATGGCCCTAGATGACGAGGGTTTCCGGGTGTGCCGAGAAGCCCCATGTGATACGCAGCGCTTGGAGGGGGGCTGTGAACAAACTCCGCAGGATGATACCTGCTTGGAGGTTCAGGGGTAGCTTTGGGTTGAACTCTGTAACAGAGTTATATAGGGTTTAGGGTTATATAGGGGTTATAAGGACTAGTATAGGGGTTATATAGGGATAATGGAAAAGATAATGGAAGCTACTGTATTGCGTGTTTCTCAAAATTATGGGCCCCTTCTGGTTATAGGTTATATTGGGGCACCTAATATTTGGGGGTAGCAATATGGAACTCTAATTTTGGGAACTACCCATGTACTTCAAGAGACTGCTTGTAAGCCTATGTCAGGGTGGCCGGAAGGAAGGAAAGCTGGAGTTTAGTGCTCGATCAGCAACTTTTGAGGATTTTTCTCAGCAACAAGACGGTGCGTTCAGAAAATTGGTGAGAGGTGTAAATGCAAAAAGAAGGGACTCCTGGTATGAGGACCACCAATATCAGGACCACCAACGAGCCTAAGTCAGAAACCCCACAGGTCATCCTCACGACGAGCTAGAAAGTGCGTATGAAGCCCAATATTCCAAAAAAACTCCAGAACCCTGAATCATGCATCCAGACCTTAAATTGACCTCTAGTGACTCCCGTAAAACTTGCCATGTGTTCACTTACAATGATTGGTGCGTCTCAAAAATTGAGGCCTCGACGGACACCAGAGATACGTGGGGATTCTAAGGAATCTTACAGGGTCCTCTTAAAAGGGACTGTTTTCAGAAACTCCCATATCAAAGCCTATGAACTTTCAAAGGTTCCAGCGTTGCTGAAGTCGTACCCCTAAAAATTCCCCAACCCCTAGACCCTAAGCCCAAAAACCCTGGAGCCGAAAATCCTGGAACCTGAATCCCTAAACCCCAGAACCCCCAAACTCTGGAACCCTTGGAACTGTTGAAGCCTCGCGCCTACGTTGCCCGCAGGTGGGACGCTGCTGAGGAGCACCAAGCCAGCCAGGGGTCCGTCCTTCCTGGACCATTCTTGGAGCCCCCCTCTTTAAAGTTTACATAAAGGGTTTAGGGTCTTGGAGCCCCCCCTTTAAAGTTTACATAAAGGGTTTAGGGTATAGGGTTGAGGGGTTAGGGTTTAGGGCTTGTTGATTTCGGGCTTAGGGTTCAGGCTTGAGGGCCAAGGATTTGTTAGTTCCGCGTTTGGGGGTTACGGCTGAGGGTTCGGGGCTGAGGATATTGCGTTTAATAGGGTATAAGTTTGAGGCTTTCGGGGCTAGGGTTAAACTTAGACCTCTGTTCTCTTTGCCTTCCCACATGCATTGAAGTCAAGCTTGTATTCCGTGTCCTTGGGATTGCAACATGCGTCCTGACAGCACCAAGACATGGAGGCCCCGAACAAGCCCGCGGATATATGTCTTAGCTACAGTCAGAGTTTTTTTGGTTTAGGGTATAGGGTTCAAGGTATGGGGCTTAGGGTTTAGGGTGTAGGGTTCAAGGTTTGGGGTTTAGGGTTTAGGGTTTCAGGTTTAGGCTTGATGGTTCCATATACTTGATGGATATGGGTTCCTCACTTTGGAATATATTTCGGCACTATCCTAAACTACCAGAAAGACCCCTATGTCCGCTCTTAACGGTATCTTGGCAACCCTAAACTTGACAGTAAAGCAAGCAGTTCAGAGAGACCCGGTTCTGGTGAATCTTGTATCTTACTTTCCAACCCTAGACCCGGAACACTAGTTCTTCAAACTCCCAAACTCTAAACCCTACATGCCTACACCCCTAAACCCTAAACTCTCAACTCTACATCCCTAAACCCCTACACCCCTAAACCCTACGCTACACCCCCAAACCCTTCCTCAAGAAACTCCTGAAATTCCATCACAATCTGAGCTTCAGAGCTGTCGCTGCCTTGAGCACCATCAACCTGGGTCGGTTCAAGGTTTAGGGCTTAAGGCTTAGGGTTCAGGTCCCAGGTTTAGGGCTTAGGGTTCAGGGTTTCGGGCTTAGGGCTTATAGGGCTCAGGGTCCTAGGTTTTGCTTAGGGTTCAGGATTTAGGGCTTCGGCTTCAGGGTGCTAGGTTTAGGGCTTAGTTCAGGGTTTAGGGCTTAGGGCTTAGGGTTTAGGGTTCAGGGCCCTAGGTTTAAGGGTTTAGGGCTTAGGGCTTACGGTTCAGGGTCCTAGGTTTAGGGCTTAGGG